>MU709953.1:0-64005 GCA_026770625.1 Nicotiana glauca
GGGGGGGGGGGGGAATTATTTAACCGGACTGGGTTGGGGTAGGTTTGGGCTGGGGCATTTTTTTTTGGTTTGGGCTTGGGGTAATTGGCCCAAATTTAACAGTCACTTTCTTTCCTTGTTCTTTTATTTATTTTTCTTATATTTTACTCACTTTACTTTTGTATTTCATTTTTATTTTTGTATTATTATTTATTTATTTTTTATTCTTTATATTTTTTTTATTTTCCAGATTTATATATTATTTTTTCTGATTTTATAAAATTGTGAAATCAAACTACAATTAAACTAAAACTAATTAAAGCCTAAAATCTACTTAATAACTATTTCATAGCAATTTCTAATTAAAATAATAAAATGTTAAAGTGAGCTATTTTTGGAATTTTCTTTAAGTTTCTAAAATGAATTAACACCTACTTAATACTAGAAATGTAAAATTAAATTCCTAATGCAAATGCATATTTTTTTTGTATTTTTTAATATGAATTATTATGGAACTATTTAACAAGAAATGCAACAAATATCAGAAAATGACATAAAAAATACACAAAATTGTAAAAATAAAGAAAAATCATTTTGTTTGGATTTTTTTTTTGGAATAATTTGCTTAGGGCAAAAATCACGTGCTCACAGCTGCCCTTTTTGCACTGAAACATGAAGAGTTTTCGTGCAATGACAAGTGAGCGGAACTGAGAGATTTTTGCCCATTCACATATTCCGTGTGAAGCATTTTGAAAATTTTGACCGCACCCTGCTTCAAAGATTGCCTACATATCCTGGGCTAAACAGGAATCAGGTCAGTGTAGTTCAGGAATGTCTGGTAGCTGGGACTACCAGGAGCCATAATTTCACTGTTGTTGCTGTTGTTACTGCTCGCTGACCTCCTTATTACACCATGTTAAGATAAAAAGAAGCTAGCCTAAGCTTTGCTCTATGAGTTACAAGAAATCCTATCTATGCCTTCAAACTTGATCTTGTGTTGCCTTGAACTTGTATCTTGTGTTCTTCCAATGGAATTCTTGCTGTTGCCTTGGCGATGTTTTTCCATTCCTCCTGATGTTACTTGACTACTATAATTTGAAATATGTGTCCATTCTTCAAGTGGACTCCTGCTTGCGATTGCTTGAAAAGGTATTCACTTGTTCTCCATGTGGGCTCTTGATTGCACTGCTTGAAAACGTATTCCCTTGTTCTCCAGGTGGGCTCCTGATTGCGATGCTTGAAAACGTGTTCCCTTGTTCTCCAGGTGGGCTCCTGATTGCTGAACTTGAAAAGTATTCCCTTGTTCTCTAGGCGGGCTCCTGCTTGCAATGTTGAAAATGTATTCCCTTGTTCTCCAGGTGGGTTCCTGCTTGCTGACTTTGAAAAATATTCCCTTTGTTCTTCAGGTGGGCTCCTGCTTGCTAAATTTTAAAAGATATTCTCTTGTTTTTCAGGTTGGCTCCTGCTTGCTGAATTTGAAAAAGATAGTCCCTTGTTCTTCAGGTAGGCTCCTGCTTGCTGAATTTGCAAAAGATATTCCCTTGTTCTTCAGGTGGGCTCCTGCTTGCAACAACCATATAAAACGAAGAAAATTTCTGCCCCAGTTTGATAACTGGGCGCGTTATGCTACCAAATATTAAACTTGAAAGCCAAAACTTGCATTATACTTCCCTTATTCTTCAGGTGGGTGCCTGACTGCTGTGCTTGAAATGTGTTCCCTTATTCTTCAGGTGGGCTCCTGATTGCTAACTTTGGAAAGTATTCCCTTGTTATCCAGGTGGGCTCCTGCTTACAAAGACAAATTCTTTCTGCCCCTTTTTTAATCAAAGAAATATTTGTTAATATAAAAAATGGTGGTTAGCTGCTGACATTCTTGTTGGCCATTCTCCCGCTTCCGAATTTACTCTGACTTACTTCTTTGGACTTGTTTTGACTTGCCATGACTCCCCGACTAACTTTCAACCCTCTGATCTTGACGACCCAAATATTACTGTTTTGTGTTTTTGCCCCCTTCTTGCGAAACTTTGCTTCTCCCTCCAATTATCTGATTACCCTACTGATGGGATTTGCATTGGTCCTTCATGTTTTACTTTATTTTGATATGTTAGGATCTCGTTGTGCCATACAACTGGGAAGCTGGTAGTTAGCTTTGACTGAAACGTCTTATAGAAAGACTTCAAGAAAAAATGAAATGCAATGACCTCGAAGATTTTGAGGATAGAAAGACTCCGAAAAGAGAAAGAGGATAGGACTTATCTGAGTGGAAAGGCTGATTCCATTGATCGTGCCATGCATTTTGGATTAACCGGCCTAGTCTGTCCAACCATTCAACTGCCAAATGCCACGTTTGCTATTCCATACTTTTCATAACCCGACTTTCACCAAAAACTCAAACCTTGCTTGTTTTGCCATGTTTCAAACACATTTCAACCACATACTTTCTTCATTTGCCCATCTGAAAAACTCACTTTCACCTTACGGTGCCCGTGAGGGTTTTCACCAATAAGACTCTCTCATTTTTAATATCTCCCAAACTCACTTCGCCTTAAGGTGCCCGTGAGAGTTTTCACCAATAAGACTCTCTCATTTTCATTTCTCTCAACTCACATCGCCTTATGGTGTACCCATGAGGGTTCTCATTAACAAGACTCTCTCATTCGTCATTTCCTTCATTTGGACCGAAGTGTTGCCCCTGATACAATTCACCTTACCTGCTTGTATTGACATTTCTTAAAATTGATCAGAAGGTCTTTCTTTGGACCGTAATGAGGCTTTTGGATGGCTTTAGAAAGAAGGGTATAAAGGCTCAAAATATTTCAATGTGGGTTCAAAAATTACAACTTTCGGAATCATATCTTTCACAACAACCCTAATTTCTGCCCCATTTTCATTCTTAGGGATTCTTGGATTTTTCTTTGGTTGTGACTGAACCTCAGTGAGGCTGCCTACGTACCCTTTCGGGATCAAGTCAAACGTAGTTCATGTCATAAAATTGCTTCATTGCTGCGATGTTTCTTTCCTTCCATTCTTCTTCTTTTCATTTCTTTTCTTTCTTTTCTTTTCTTTTTCTTCTTTTCTTTTTTCTTTTTTTTCTTTTCTTTCTTTTTTTTTCTTTTTCTCTTTTCTTTTTCTTCTTTTTTATTTTTTCTTTCTTTTCTTTTCTTTTCTCTTTTTTTTTTCTTCTTCGTTTCTTTTCTTGTTTCTCCACCTGATTTCCCCGCTCGATCCTTGACTTTTGTTGTTGATTCCGAAAGAGGGATATGAAAGAAAATATAATAAGTCTCAAAAGGCTAACAAAGGATAAAGTGTTTGGATAGCAGAACAAAATGCCTTCGTCATTTCAATCTCAAAACATGCCAAATACAATTAGGTTCATAAAAATAAAGAAACCATATATAATATCTCTTGACTGTATCAGAATTGATAGTCATTTCTACACATTTACCTTCCACATATGTTAGATACAATGCACCATTGGACAACACCTGTGTTATAACAAACGGTCCCTGCCAGTTAGGAGCAAAATTTCCTTTTGCTTCAGCCCAATGAGGTAGGATACGCCTCAATACCAATTACCTTACTTCAAATTTTCGCGGACGCACTTTCTTATTATAAGCTCTTGCCATTCTCTGTTGGTACAACTGTCCATGACATACTGCTGCCAATCTCTTTTCATCAATCAAGCTCAATTGTTCTAGACGGGCTTTGACCCACTCAGCATCATCAATTTTCGCCTCTGCAATAATCCGAAGGGAGGGTATTTCAACTTCTGCAGGTATCACTGCCTCCGTACCATACACTAATGAATAAGGAGTCGCCCCTATTGAAGTGCGAACAGTAGTGCAATATCCTAGCAAAGCAAAAGGTAGTTTCTCATGCCACTGCCTGGACCCTTCCACCATTTTCTGAAATATTTTTTGATGTTCTTATTAGCTGCCTCGACTGCTCCATTCGCCTTGGGACGATAGCGGTGCATGATCTTAAGCTGCTGACATGTTTCCGCCATCAGATGACTGTTGAGATTGGCACCATTATCTGTGATAATCACCTTCGGAATTCCGAACCGACAAATGATATTTGAATGTACAAAATCGACCACTGCCTTCTTGGTCACTGATTTGAAAGTCTTCGCCTCAACCCACTTAGTAAAATAATCAATGGCTACCAGAATAAACCTGTGCCCATTAGATGCTGCTGGCTCGATTGGCCCAATGACATCCATTCCCCAAGCAACGAAGGGCCATGGTGCCGACATTGCGTGCAACTCAGATGGAGGAGAATGAATCAAATCTCCATGTACTTGACACTGATGACACTTGCGTACGAAACTAATACAGTCTCGTTCCATAGTGAGCCAATAATATCCTGCTCGAAGAATCTTTTTGGCCAGTACATACCCACTCATATGAGGTCCACAAACTTTTGCATGTACCTCGGTCATGATAGTTGTAGCCTGTTTAGCATCCATGCACCTCAATAAACCAAGATCTGGAGTTCTTTTGTACAATACTCCTCCGCTGAAGAAAAATCCGCTTGCTAAGCATCTAATGGCTCTCTTTTGGTCTCCTGTGGCCTGGACCGGATATACTCCCATTCTGAGGTATTCTTTGATATCATGAAACCACGGCTCTCCATCAAGCTCTTCCTCCACCATGTTACAATAGACATGCTGATCTCGGACCTGAATCTTCAATGGGTCCACATAAGCCTTATCTTGATGATGCAACATCGACGCCAAAGTGGCCAAAGCATCAGCAACTTCATTATGAATCCTTGGAATGTGCTTGAATTCTATTGACTGAAACCGCTGACAAAGTTCATGCAAACATTACTGGTACGGTATGAGTTTTAAGTCTCATGTCTCCCATTCTCCTTGAATTTGGTGTACCAAAAGATCCGAGTCGCCCATGACCAAGATCTCTTGTACACCCATATTTATAGCCATCCTCAAACACAAAATACATGCCTCGTATTCACCCATGTTATTGGTGCAATAAAAGCGAATCTGAGCTGTAACAGGGTAATGTTGTCCTATCTCTGAAATAAGTATTGCTCCTATTCCAACGCCCTTGTTATTGGCATCCCCATCAAAGAATAACTTCTAACCAGGTTTTTCATCTTGTTCCGATTCCTCAATATGCATTGCCTCCTCATCAGGAAAATATGTTTTTAGTGGTTCATATCCATCATCAACTGGATTCTCCGCTAGGTGATTAGCCACTGCTTGTGCTTTCATCGCAGTACGGGTCACATAGACAATATCAAATTCCGTGAGCCATTTAGCAAGCCTCCCTATGGGCATGGGCTTCTGGAAAATGTACTTCAACGGATTCAACCGTGAGATGAGATAAGTGGTATATGCTGACAAATAATGTTTCAACTTCTGCGCTACCCAGGTCAAAGCACAGCATGTCCTCTCCAGTTGAGTGTATTTTACATCATAAGATGTGAACTTTTTGCTGAGGTAGTAAATTGCCTGCTCTTTCTTTCCAGTAGTATCATGCTGCCCCAATACACAGCCAAAAGAATTATCTAATACTGTCAGATAAAGGATAAAAGGTCTTCCCGTCTCTGGCGGAACCAACACAGGTGGACTGGCCAAATACTCCTTAATTTTATCAAATGCTGCCTGACATTCATCTGTCCACTTGACCGCATCATCTTTCTTCAATAGCTTAAAGATAGGCTCGCAAGTCGCTGTTAGTTGAGCAATGAACCTGCTGATATAATTCAACATGCCGAGCAAACTCATCACCTATTTCTTGCTATTTGGCGGAGGCAATTCCTGGATGGCTTTGATTTTTGACGGGTCTAATTCAATACTACGTCGACTTACCACAAACCCCAACAACTTCCCTGATGGGACTCCAAATACACACTTTGCTGGATTGAGTTTGAGATTATACCTGCAAAGTCGCTGGAAAAATTTTCTCAGGTCTTTAACATGATCACACTGCTTTCTTGACTTGATAATTACATCATCCACATAAACTTCAATTTCTCGATGTATCATATCATGGAACATGTTGGTCATCGCCCTCATGTATGTTGGCCCTGTGTTCTTCAACCCAAACGGCATAACCCTATAACAGTAGGTTCCCCAAGGTATGATGAATGTCGTCTTTTCCGCGTCTTCCTCATCCATCAAAATCTGGTGATAGCCTGCATAACAATCCACGAAAGAACCAATCTCATGTTTGGCACAATTGTCAATCAGTATATGGATGTTTGGCAATGGGAAATTGTCTTTTGGGCTCGCCTTATTGAGAACACGATAGTCAACACACTCCCTGGTCTTTCCATCTTTCTTTGGCACAGGCACGACATTGGCTAACCATGTGGGATATCGCGTAACCCGTATAACCTTTACCTAAAACTGCTTGTTGACTTCTTCTTTGATTTTCACACTGATATCTGTCTTAAATTTCCTCAGCTTCTGCTTGATAGGAAGGCATTCCGAATAAGTGGGCAATTTATACCACCAGATCAGTACTCAGACCTGGCATATCATCGTACGAACATGCAAAGATATATTTATATTCAAACAACAACTTGATCATCTCTTCCCTGAGCGGGGCTTCCAAATGAACACTTATTTTCGTTTCCCGAACATTTTCCTGATCCCCGAGATTGATTGCCTCAGTGTCATTCAAGTTAGGTTTGGGTTTTTCCTCAAACTGACTTAATTCTTTACTGATTTCTTCCAAAGCTTCCTCATCATCATACTCTACCTCATCATCACGTTCAATTTCTTGTATTACTATTTCACATTGATTATCAAGATTAGGCCGGGAACTCCTCATGCATGACACATCATTGAAACCAGCATAAAATGGATTGTACAAGAAAGAGAAAAGAAAGACAAATAAAAGCTATCAGGAATGAAGAGAGAAAAAAATGCATTTCATTGAAATTGTAAGATAACAAGGATTAACTCATCCAAATGGACGGAACATAGAAATCTGAATTACAACCTTGGAAATAATCCAGATTTAATACTCAAAAGAAAATCAAAAACTAACTACCACGACTCCTTCCGAGTTTGAAGAGGAGTAGCTTCCCAGTTATTAAGATTGGCATGAGATCCCACGAATTGCACATCAATTTTGCTCGGACCTTCACCTTCTCCCACCATATTCACTTCAAAAAATCTTTCAAACCTTTCGATCAACTCCCTATCAGGTTCTATCACCACAGAGTTGGGCATTACTGTTGCTGAGCGCCTTTTAGTACCAGACCGGACAAAAGAACGATAGAGGCGAGGAATAGGTTTAGGAAGGGTCCACACTCTCTTCTTCATCTTAACCCGAAAGTATCAATATTACCAGGAAGAGAAACTGGCTATATAATACCCTGTAGTGAAGCTCCCAAACCCTTTCCGGGCAGAAATCCATTCTTTTACATCTCTGTTGGCACCATAACAGATGCGGCAGCCACCTTAGGCACAGGAACATACTCCCGTTTCGGGATTTTAGCAACTGGAACTGTATCCACAACTTGGTACACCCACGGGCCTTTATCATCTTCAACTTCCTCGAAGGGTGTAATATTATTGCAAGAATTGTCCTCCCCATGGACCACGATCTCTTGCCAATCCCATTCAAATTTGACCATTTGATGCAAAGTTGACGGCACTGATTTTGCAGCGTGGATCCATGGTCAACCCAATAAAAGATTGTAAGAAACAGCAACATCAAGCACTTGGAACTCCATCGTGAATTCCACAGGTCCTATTGTAAGCTCCAGCACAATATCTCCCACTGTATTCTTCCCTCCACCGTCAATTCCTCGTACACAAATACTATTCTTATAAATTCTTTCATTGTCAACCTTCAACTTTTCTAGATTGGATAGAGGGAAAATGTTGGCACTAGATCCATTATCAATTAACACCCGAGTCACCACAGAATCTTCACACTTCACCGTAAGGTACAGGGCTCTATTGTGTTCAGTTCCTTCCATCAACAATTCATCATCGGAGAATGTTACCCTGTTAACCTCAAAAACTTTGTTTGCAATCTTCTCAAGATGATTCACAGTAATCTTCTCTGGCACATGTGCTTCATTTAAAATCTTCATTAACGCCTGGCGATATTCATCCGAATGGATCAGTAGAGATAATAGTGAGATCTGCGTTGCCGTTTTCCTCAATTGTTCCACGATTGAATAGTCATGTGCCTTCATCTTTCTCAAAAATTCTTCAGCTTCCTCTTCAGTAACAACTTTCTTTACCGGTGACGGATTATCTCTAGCTGCTTTAACTTTTCTTAATTCCTCAGGGGCAAAGCACCTCCCTGATCTAGTCAACCCATGCATTTCGCATACTTCTTCTTTAACTTCTTTTCCTCTGTACATAACACTCACCCGGTCATAATTCCACGGAACAGCCTTTTCACTAACCACAGACAACTGAACCGCCGGTTTAATGGTAACTGGTTCTGTACGTGTGCCCTTTACAACCAACTCGAGATTAACACTTGCTCCTGGTATTGTTACTTTAACAGGTTCTGGCTTCACTATCAACACTGGCTCATTGACTACCTGTTCCACTGCAACCAATGCTTTCCCACCGATTGATTTCTTATTTGCTTTACTTTCACTTGCTTTAATCATCATCACCGTTTGCGATGGCTTCTTGTATTCTCCCCTCTGTACTAACTCGATCTTGTAAGCCTCATGATGAGTTGATAATGGATTTTGCGTGGTATTGGGATTTTCTGGAGCCTGTACTTCAATTCTCCTAGTGTCAATAAGTTCGTGAATAGCAGTTTTCAGATGCCAACATTTCTCCGTATCGTGCCCTGGTGCTCCTGAGAAGTATTCACAATTGACTGAATGGTCCAAGTTCCTCGGGAGAAGGTTTGGTATATTTGGTTCAATGGGGTTTAACATTCCAAGCTGCCTCAACCTATGGAACAAGCTAGTATAAGATTCTCCTAACGGAGTGAAAGTCTTTTTCTTTTGCAATCTGTCATTCTTGGCAGTGGGGTTTGGTTGGAAACCAGTTCCACCGGGATTTCTGTATGTTCTGGGAGGTGGGTATGCATTTTGGGTATGATAGGTGTTATAAGGAGTGGGTGCACGACAGGGTGCCTGAGGTTGAGGATACGTTTGGGCATGGTGAACTGAGAAATGGGGAACAGGGGGTGGATAGTAAGGTTGTGGTGGGCCATATGGTGTATGTGGGTATGGTTGGTGATGTGGACGGGGTTGATGATAATAGGGTGAAGGACCTCTGGACCATGTTCTCGACTCCACCACTGCAACTTGTTCTTTATTTTTCTTTCCCATTACTCCCCCAGTGCCAGTCTGGATGGCTTGGGTAGTCGCTTTTATTGCGGAGTAACTAATAATATTATTTTACTTCAAACCCTCTTCTACCATGCTTCCCATCTTAACGACTTCATTGAAAGTTTTTCCCATGGCTGACACCAGATGGTCGTAATAGGTAGGCTCCAAAGCCTGCAAAACATAATCCACCATTTCACCCTCTTTCATAGGTGGATCGACCCTCGCGGCCTGCTCTCTCCATCGAAATCCATATTCTCTAAAACTCTCTCCAGGTTTCTTTTCAATCTTGGTCAAAGAAAGACGACCGGGAACAATCTCTAGATTGTACTGAAAATGATTTGCAAAGGCTTGGGCTAACTCATCCCATGTATACCACCAGGTGTGATCCTTCCTAGTATACCATTCTAAAGCCGACCAACTGAGGCTTTGGCTAAAGTATGCCATTAATAATTCATCTTTTTCTCCAGCACCCCTCATTTTTCTACAAAATCCCCTCAAATGGGCCACGGGGTCACCATGCCCATCATAAAGATCAAACTTCGGCAATTTGAAACCCGCAGGCAGTTGGACTTCCGGAAACAAACAAAGGTCTTTATAAGCGACACTTACTTGTCCTCCAAGACCTTGCATGTTTCGGAACGATTGTTCCAAGCTTTTTACTTTGCGTCATCTCTTCCTGCTCAGGATTCTTATGAGGCTTTTCTTCTTCAGATGATATATCAATAAGAGGGGTATAAGAGTAGGGTTCATGAGGTTTGAAAGTAGGCTCAGGCGGATAGTAGTGGTTTTCTTGAGTGTGGAGCACACATTTGTGTAACATGGCAGATGGAGGAGCCACGTACACAGGAGCAACTGGTGGTAGAGGTGGTGGGATTTGCTTTGGTAGTGGAGGTGGTGGTGTTTGAGAAGTGGTGGCATAATATGGTGGATATGTAGGGTAGGCCGGAGAAGAGTTCACGGTAGGAGGATCTTGTGATTGAAGTGGTGGCGGGACATAGACAAGATTGGCTGGATAAGTTGGCAAGGGTTGTCCTTTTGTCCAGGTCTGGTACATTTCGGCCATTTGTTGTTTCATCTTGTACATTTCCTCTTTAATAGCATTAACATCCACTAATTCTTCCTCCCTAGCTGGGTCAACAATAGGTGCTTCGATCTCTTGGCTAACCATTTTCGACATATCTTTGGGGCGGGTATTATAAGGATGAGTTGCCAGAATGCCAGCTAGCTAAAACCACCTGTCTGTACTCATCAACAACAACATCGTTATTAGTGCTTAGGGCATTATCAAACAAAGGACCACATATTTGAATTTGTTCGGCCACATGCGTCATCCCGGCTTTATTTATTCTCAACTATAACCTTTCTTTCATTCTTTGCCTTTTCTTTGCTTTCTCCTGGCTCTTTTATTTTTATTACGGATCTCCCTTCTTTTTTCTTTTCTTTCTTTTACTTCCTGCCTTTTTATTTTGTTTCTCACATTGCTATGATCGGTTTCTATGAAAATTGCCTATATATCGTGATCTTGCTTTAATCAAATAAATGCAAAAATAAAAAGTACAATTTTTGGAATTTTAAATTTTATTAATAGCAAACACACCTATTACAACGACATATTCTCAATGATAAACAAGACTACAGTCTTCTTAATAATGAAATGCAGACTGACTAAAAATGAAAATACAGACTCAAGTAACTGGCACAATGAAACACAGATTCATGAATACATTAAAGCTCCTGGCGCTCGCGGGACATCGTTCGGTCTCGCCGCGGGCCTATATGCAAGTTCCCTTTGAAGTCTGTCCCGGTCACTCATTGTTTGTTTCACAAATATCATCACCGAGGCAAAGAAAGTAGTCTGAGTCATATTTTTGCACGTTTGGCATTTTTTGGTGATGTGGTGAGCAATAGCTAGGATTCTTTCTCTGATTATGCCTTTTTCCTACAGTAACCGCCCTATCTGTTCGGCCCTGGCCTCCAGAGTCTGCTGATTTCTCTCCTGAAGTTTTTATAGGTCCATTTCTAATTGTGCTAAAGCTGTATAATAGTGTTCCCTTTCAACCTTGAACTCTTTTGCTTGTTTGCTCATTTTGTTTTCTGCGGTAATGACCTTTTTCCTCAATCTGGCCACCTCATTGTCATGTTCGTCTTTCAGCTGTTGAATCATACGGGCTCGTTCTTCTGCATTTTTAGTCAACTGTCTTTGAACCTCAGTTAGTTCCCTTTCTGCTTTGTTGAGGTCAAAACTGTAATCATTTACTTTTCGCCTTAAATTGTCTATAAGCTTTGCATCTCGGGCATTTCTAACAGGGGTTTCAGCCGCTATCTTCATTTTCTAGATTTGGGCTCGTAATGCCTCATTTTCTTTAGCCAATTTCTTTTTCTCGCCCTCGTTAGTCGCAGCTTGCACACTGTTTTAAAACCTGAGGT
Organism: Nicotiana glauca; assembly: GCA_026770625.1. Taxonomy (NCBI): domain Eukaryota; kingdom Viridiplantae; phylum Streptophyta; class Magnoliopsida; order Solanales; family Solanaceae; genus Nicotiana; species Nicotiana glauca. The sequence goes on from MU709953.1 coordinate 11,698, forward strand.
CTTGGACTTGTCTTTCCAAGTCACTTATTTTTGCTCTATACTAATTTTCTTTGGCTAACCAAGCCCACTGCTCTTGTGATGATTCAGCAAATTCTTGGAGATCAGGCCTTTTGGCCGGCCTTCCGAATGTAACATCCCTTTTATACCAATCCTGATAGTCGGGTGATACCTCTCCTTTGGCTCGATCCCGGACACAAGTATTTGCTGCCAAATATTGACATTCACTCCAGACCTGGCGGACCATCGCTTCAAGAAACTGGCCATCGGGGCCGATCTCGACCACCTGCAAACTAAAATCGCCATCCTTAGGTACTATTTGGCATCTCCCAATCTGTCTAAACACTCGATACGGGGCGTAAGGCTGAATGCTTCTAAGCCCCATCAAAAGGAAATGTGGCCGGGCTTCCGGCATATATATGATTTCATCAACGGGCAACCATCCAAGCGTCCACTCGATTTGGCTAGCAGTGAGGGACCGAAAATATGTTGTCCAACCCGTGAATCCTTCTGGCAATGTGACCCCTTTAATCCTCGTGTGAAACTCTTCTATGCATGTTTTCTCTGGAGACCCGTAACTCAAGAATTGAGGACGATTACACAGATGCTCGATCATGAGGACGATGACACAGATGCTCGATCATCCACATTTGCAACAATAGACTGCACCCTTCGAAGAAAGTTTCCCCGGCCTTGCAGGCTGTAAGAGCACGGAAAATGTCGGCCACTATCATAGGTGCAAGAGTACTTTTGGCTTGGGTAATTAACGTGCTGACAACCCCAGCTAGCTTTATATCAATGTTCCCGTCCTTTCTCGGAAATACCAAAAGTCCCAGAAAAACCACCATAAAAGCGAAACGTCGATGCTCTTCCCACTTCTGGCGATTTCCTTTGCTACATATCTTGCTTTCTAGATTGTTGAACCCCCCGATATGGCCATAGCGATGATATATGAAATTTAGAAGTCTGTGCACAGCTACAACTCTCGGTGCAACCAAATACTTATGCCTTTAAGGGACCTCATCTTTCCCAATGTAGCTGGCTATTTCCTCTAATGTCGGGGTAAGCTCGATGTCCGAAAAGTGGAACACATTATGCACTTGGTCCCAACATGTAATCAATGCTTTGATAATATCTCCCCGAGGCACAATATCTAGCAAACCAGTGAGCCCTTTCAAATATTTTTTAACTTCATCTTGCCCTTCACTTCCTAAATCATTCCACCACAGATGTAACTCCAAAGGGATCTTATGCAAAAATGGTTCATTTTGAGTCGTGCTCATCCTGAACATTTATTAAGGTTATTTAATCATTTATTTATGACCTAAAAGAAAAAGATACTATATATACTTTTTGTTCAATTCTAATTTTCAAAAATAAAGCCCAGCTTGGCTGATACGGCCTTTCAGCACTTCAAAGAGAAAATTTTAAGGCTGTGCCCGCAAATCGTTTTAAAAAATGACTCAAGGTGGTTGTTCTTGCAAAAGTGGCATTCCGGTGTCCTTTTGAGGGACATTCTGCTTATTTTTAAACAAGAATGGCGTCACCCGACTAATTTATAACAAAAATATAAAATTTGACATTTTTTGGGCTATTTTTGCAAAAGGGGTGGTTGGACCCGATGAGGGTTGCCTACGTATCTCACGTCCGGTGAGAATCAACCAGCGTAGTTCGGGCCGATTAATAAACTATTTTAAAACAAGACTCCCCCTTTTTTCATATCTATTTTTGGCAAAAGCAAATAACAAAACTATTTTCAAAGCAATATTCTTTTCATTTTCATTTCTTATTGGCAAAACAAACTATTTTCTTTTTCTCCATTTTTGAAAACAAGACAAAATAACGACTTTTTTTCATTTTCATTTTCAATAGACAAATAAACAACCTATTTTTCCCAAACTACAATAAGGACTCTTTTTTATATTTTTCCTTTGCTTTTAGTAAAACAAACTATTAAAAACCAAACATTTCCATTTTTAATTTCGGCAGAGTTTTGACAGTATTTGGGCATCAGTTTTCTAAAACTAATTAATTCTTTACACTGCTGTTTCTTTCTATTCTCTCTTTTTTTTTTTGAATTTTGCAAAATTCTCAACGTTCAAAAACCGGTCAGCATGCAGGCCCGAGATAAATAAATGCAACACGTAAAATGCATCATGGTGGTCGTATCATATCCGGTTACCTATCCTAGACGGACCCAAACCCTGTGTTGAGTCCCCTAAGTCATATGCACTTGATGCAAATACTCCTACTAGGGATCCGGCATGAAGTCAAGTTATTCTAGGTTCAAAACTTGGGTATGTGTTCTAGACTATGATCCCGAGCGGACAACTCGAGTCGAGGAGGGGGCTACGTACGGGGAACCAAAAGGCCATCTGGCTTAGTAACTTGTCCGGCCTCTTTCTTATTTCAGGGTATTGACACTAACAGAATAGGGAGTCTCAACCAGTAAGCACATCCCCGGAGGTGAGAAGAGGAGGGGTTCGGCACAATTTATATATACAGTTCAAATAATATCAAAGCGGTAAACATTTAGCACATTAAGCATGAAAACATGTAGAAAAATCAGATATAACCAAATACAACAATTATTCTGAGCTCGAATTCTTAAACCCTGAACCAAAGTTCTGGGTTTGTATACCCAGCAGAGTCGCCAGAGTTGTCACACCTCCTTTTTTTACTACTACCCTGCGAAGGGTATAAATGAGTTTTTACACTTAAAGGACAATCATAGAGGGATTTAATTATTAAGATTTCAGAGTCTCCACTTGGGAGATTAATGGTGTCCCAAGTCACCGGTTGAATCCCGAACCGAGGAAAAATATGACTCTGTTAACAGCCGCGAATCAGAAATCCGAGTAAGGAATTATGTTAACCCGGGAGAAGGTGTTAGGCATTCCCGGATTCTGTGGTTCTAGCACGGTCGCTCAACTGTTGTATTCGATTTTATCTGATTTACACACATGTTCTATCCTATGTGCCTTTTATTAGTAATTCACTTTTTATATATTTATTTTTTATAAGAATTGCAACGTTGTGAAAATGTATCTCGAACCACGCCGCACCAGTGCGCCCTGGCTTTTGACACATTTCGACTTCGTTGAGATTTGGATTTGGGTCACATATATGTGCACCCGTATTTAGGAAGGTAATATTATTAACATGCGCGCCTAAAGCAACTACGCGTATTATCTTTGGGGAAGACCGTAAAATTCGCTAAACGGTCCTCCCAATTTCTAAGTATATTTTTATATAGCAATTATTGAGGGCCCCGCCTTTTGTATTTATTTGGGCGAGGCTCATCTCATTTTATTAATTAAAAGATAAACCTAAAGCAACTAAGATTTTCAGTATTTAATTGTCTCTAAAAATAGAAAAGAACCAGGCTTAATATATCAATAAAGTTCTAACTGATGAAAAAGGCTTGGCCCAGGTCTTGAATGAGCGAATCACTATACACAGACCTGGGCCATCTGATTAAATCTTCAGGCCCTAAAACAATATATAGAAATTAGTTGCTGAAGCTACGAGGACTGGGCCAAAACGTCTACTATATTTAGCACAAAAGGCTATGACTATTTTATCCATAGTAGTGGAAAGGCATTATACAATTACTCTATTTTAATGAAATTATGGACTGATCAACTTACAAATTTTTACATCAATTATTCTATTTACTCAATTTAATACTCAAATACTGATAAAATGCCGGAACAACAGTCTCAAAATCATATTAACCTAATCCACTATAAATGACTCGTGAATTTTGAATGACCTACTTGTTATAGCACATGAAACCTTTTTAAAAAAATTGAAATTACTTCCTGATTCAATTAAAGGCCAAAACTATACTTAAACAAATTTAGGCAAGCTGAAATCAACGAAATATTTCATTAATTCTACTTATTGTTCAACACATATATTAATCTAACTATAATGATAATCTGGTAAAAAGAAACAAGAATTCTAATTCTAATTAATGTATCATTACAAATCAAATGTCAACAGTCCATTATATAAAAAATATACAGTCCAAATGAAATGCAAAATACAATAAAACAGGCGCTAAGTGTTTCAGAAACAGCCTCTTCATTTCACTTTCAGAATATTGGATCTACATCACACTGAATTCAAGATGTGTACCTGTAATTGCGAAGAACTGGAGAAGAAAATGAGGACCAGCAACAGTAACAGTCAAGCAGGAACAAACAGAGACCAAGGCACAACCCAGGAAGAAGTAAATTTGATTAGAAACACCCTGAATCTAATTGGAATTGAACTAGGAAATTTCAGAGCAACTTCAATGATCAAAACAGCTCAACCAGATTTGAAATTATACCCGGATCCACTTCTAAAACTAACAGATGATAAAGTAACCCCAAACAGTCTCAATTAAACTCAAATACACTTGAAATACCCTTAGGAATGTCCAGGAAAACTTCAACACCCAAAAATTATCCGAAATCAATCAAACACACTCAAAATTACTTGAAAAATCATACTAATGAACCTCTGAAAGTTCTGGAACTAGAAGAATAAAATTCAACAATTAAGAATGAAAATCTACTAGAATTATCTAATGGAATAGTAATTCTTTTGGATTTTTACTGATTTCTATTATTTTTTTTTGGATTTTGAAGGTTTGAATTTCAAATCGGAAATCTGAAATTGAAAGAGAGTTTTTGGGAGGGAATTTTTTTCAGGGCTCAAAACTTCTGAAATAAGGCAGAATGACTGCCTATTTATAGACACAATTGAGAGGGAATTTCAAATTTTCATTTTTACCTTTAGTCCCTATGTTATTTCTGCTTTTCACCTTTTATTTCTGACTTGTTGCACAAGTAAGTGCAATTATTTATCTAAAATATGCACTAAAGCCCACTCTAGAAGGTTCTATCCCCTTACAATCCCTATTATACCCCTACCTCCTTTTGACATTTACTGTTTTTAATAAACCTACCCTTTTCCTATGCCCAAATTACCCCTGTTACCCCTCAAAATTACTGCCAGACCTACCCTTGAACCCCTGAACTTACTATCCTGTATTTTATTTCCATTTACCTAATTAACCAATATCACTCATAACCAAATCAGCTAAGCTAACCAATACAAACTAATTGAAGTTAAATATGGAACTAAAGCAGTACTGATTATTTACTAAACACTAATGATCAGATTAGACTAGACCAAACCAAAATAAAACTGATTAAGGAAGAATTAAAATGACTTAACCAAGAACTAAACTACTAAACCAAACTGACGTTAGAAAATTTAAACAAACTATTCATACCCATTGAATTCAATCTCAAACAAACCTCCGAGTCTACTTTTATGTGAAAGGATATACCTAATTAGACTAACTACCAATTAAAATGCAATTTACTTAGAATAACAGGACATAAAGGCAATCAAACTAAAAATAAACCCAAACTAAAGATCATCAGATTATTATTGAATTTAAAGCAACGCAAACACTGATCAAGAAGAAATTAAAAACATGCATGACTGATTAACCTAATTTTTAGCAAGTAAAACCAGAAAATGAAAACAACAAACAAAATCATAAAAAGAACAAATGAAATTAAAGGGGAAAAGGTGACTCACTAGCACAGAACTCCGGCAGACCAAAATGTCGGAATCCTCCAGGATTCATGATCCGTAACATCCCAAATGGTGTGTTTTTTCAAAGAAAACACGCTATTTGGGATACTACGATCAAGAATCCCCAAGAATTGGGTTAGGGTTTTTGGCCGGAAAACTTTGATTTGAAATTTGACGAGTTCCAGCCAGATTCGAAGGAAAAGCTTGGTAGATTAGAATATAGGAGGAGAAGAGGAGTCCATGGTGTTATTTTTAGGATTTTTAGCATACTTTGAGTCTTGGCCGAAAAACTTCAATTTGATATTCGAAGCTTTCCGGCAAGATTCGAAGGAAACCACCATGAGGAATGGGAAGAGGGTGTCGTGAGGAATCTGGGGTGTTATTTTGGTGGCTATTAGCGTAGGTGGTGTTCGCCGGCGGCTAGGGTTCCGGCGGGGTCAAGGCTGTACGAGGAAGAGATAGAATTGGGTTTAGGGTTTGATTAATGTTTCCGACATTAATATCTAATATTATGAACAAACGTAGATCGTCGAATGAAGGGTAATGGATGGCCAGGATTGCTTGATTTAAATGACGTCGTTTTGGGGGGGGGGGTAATTTAATCGGACTGTGTTGGGGTTGGTTTGGGCTGGGGCGTTTTTTTTTTGGTTTGGGCTTGGGGTAATTGGCCCAAATTTAACTGTCACTTTCTTTCCTTGTTCTTTTATTTATTTTTCTTGTATTTTACTCACTTTACTTTTGTATTTCATTTTCATTTTTGTATTATTATTTATTTTTATTTTTTATTTTTATTTTCCAGATTTATATATTACTTTTTCTGATTTTATAAAATTGTTAAATCAAACTACAATTAAACTAAAAATAATTAAAGCCTAAAATCTACTTAATAACTATTTTATAGCAATTTCTAATTAAAATAATAAAATATTAAAGTGAGCTATTTTTGGGATTTTCTTTAAATTTCTAAAATGAATTAACACCTACTTAATACTAGAAATGTGAAATTAAATTCCTAATGCAAATGCATATTTTTTTTGTATTTTTTAATATGAATTATTATGCAACTATTTAACAAGAAATGCAACAAATATCAGAAAATGACATAAAAAATACACAAAATTATAAAAATAAAGAAAAATTATTTTATTTGGATATTTTTTTGGAATAATTTGCTTAGGGCAAAAATCACGTGATCACACTAAGAACAAAGACAAAAGCAAGATGGAAGATTTGAACAACATTAGCAAAGAGAACACAACATCATAGGCCACTGATGGCCATGGTATTCGGGTTCCCAACAACAATGTCTTACAACTTGAGCAGAAATTGCTGACGTTTTAGGAAGACCTCGACCAGGTTCAGAATCTGACCAACCTATCATTCTCCCTCAGCACCCCAGACACCAACTTACCCAAAGTTAAAAACCCCACGCCTCCTAAAAAACAACCGAATCATCCCACTGCTCCAACGAAGAACCAATGTAACACTTGCCATACTCCAAACAATACTCCACTACTTATCCCAGAACCGCAAAACTGCGCAAATGACCATTTCCACGCACATACACTAGGCCACCACAATAATCCCATCCACGTGGAGACCATGCCACTCTCCACCGAACCTATATCTTGCACACCTGAGACTAATGAAAAGGATCTACTGTCACGCCCCAACCTCAGGAGGCGCAATCGGTGCTCGATCGAGTGAACCCAACCAAGCAACCCTTATCACATGCTTCCTACCCCACTCTTCATAAATAAGATAGCCATGCTTCCTTTTTATTTAAGCAGGGAAAATGTGACACATTCAACCATGTTAATTTGTTTTATATTACAGGCTTAAACCGTAGTTAAAGTTAGCTTTCGAAATTCCCATAAAGTTACAATTTATAGGTAACATGGATTTAGAATTACAACATAGTTCATGGACTACTTAATACCCATACATAACCCACACATATGCCTACGGAGCCTCTAAGGATAGAAAAGTTAAGTATGACAATGCCGACAACAAGGCCCTATACCTCAAAAATGGAAGTCCACAACAACAAAAGATATACAATACAAACCCTTGAAGGAGAAATGGGCTCACTAAGACTTTGAGAAGAAGGTAATATGCTATGCGTGATTGGCACTATCCGCAATGGATCCACCTACATTCATTTAAAAATGTAGCAACCCTGATAAAAGGGACGTTAGAACCATGGAATAGTACTAGTGTGTATAACTAAATACCATTTTACTAGAAAGAACTATCAAGCAAGAACAAGGAAATCACAAAAGTAAATCAAAGGCTTTAACTGGACACGACATCATCAAATAAATGAACCATATAATCTTCCACATAATTTCCATAACTTAGTTTGGGGCATTTCTTTCATATGTTCATCATTGTCCTTAATACCACTGCCATCTTGAGCTGAGTCCGATCACGACCCGACAGGCTAGGTTGCCTCATTTGAGACATATACCTCAATCACCATTTCATTTCCCTTTTTTTTGGAATTCAATGTTGCACATTACCACCATGTGTGCGACATGGTGTCCGATCACGGCTCGATCGGCTAGACCGCCTTACCTAGGCGTTGTTCCTTTATCAATAATCATCTCATTTGAATCTTTATTTCACATAGATCACATCAATTCATTGGCACTTAGGGCCACAACTATCACATCATTCCACTCTCAATGTTCATTTTGCAGTTTTATGGTCATAGGTACACACAAGGAATTCAAGTTGCAAGCATACGTAAGTTTTCACATAGTTAGCATGAAAATCTCAGTTTTAAACTTTGCTTATAGCCTAGGCCTTTCGACACATGATTCACACTTCTCTAAATATCAAGAATAGTATATACTCACGTTGAGGCACATTCTCCATGTATATATGTGCGAAACAATTAATGTGAAATAACAATCAATACATCAACCAATTCTAGTCTTACCACATCTGCGCAAATGCCAAACGGAGCTCAATTTCTAATAAAAGGGGGTTTTTGCCATACATACCTCAAGAGAGCTTTCCTTAATCGTATAATATTCCAGAGTGTTCGCACTTCAATTTATTTAAGCAATGTAGCACGATTTAACTCATAATCAAGAAAAGAGCATAATCTAAGATCTCTTAAGCATTTTATCTATTGTCTATTGTTCATTAAGGCTTTATGGTTCTTTTATGCAAAATTACACTAGCCCACCCTCCATGCCTCTTTATTTATAATTACCCAAGTTCTTCAAGAACACATGTATATGATGTAATCCCCCTTATCCCCATGAATTATCCCACTAAGGATCCTTTATAGCTATGTGTAAAAATAGGAGATAAGATGATGAAGTCTTACCTCTTGGGATGAAATTTTAGGTCCTCCACTTGATTATCTTCAATGAATTAACAAGGTTTCATGGAGTAATTTTGTGGTAGGTACTTTCCCTTTCTTAGTCCCCTCTCTCTCACTCTACAAGTGTCAAGAAGTATGCTCAAAATGAGGTATTACACCGAATTAAATGACAGGGGGTCAGATTTAAAACTTAGAAAATTGGAGCCTCGAGTCAGATCTACAATCCCATTTGCGATTCCAAAGTCGACATGGGGTCCGAAGAATGGACCACAAAATGCATCCCAAAAAATAGACACACTGACTGGGTTAGCGGCAAAAATGCGGTCTGCATTCACGTGCTGCGGTTGCAAAATGCAACGCGGAACTGCCCTTCACAAAATGCCAATGAAATTATGTGACGACTATGTGGTTCGCATTTTGGTTATGCGATTGCATAATTGACCGCATAGTTGACTTCAATTTTGGCCAACACACTAACTCACTCTGCGGCATAAATGTGGTTTGCATTCCTGATATGCGACTGCATTTTCAACCGTAAAATTGCACTTTTTCTGGAAAACATAATTTCTTGAATTTTTAATGCATATCATAGTCTAAAAGGGTCTCAACACACATCTCTAACACATATTCATAATTTGTCACTCCGAGCTTTTTGAGTTTTGAGTACAAGTTTTCACGGGGCCTTACATCCTCCCCCACTTAAAATCATCTGTCCTTGAATAAGGATCAAGGGTCACTTATTAGAAGTTCTTTATACAATTTTCTGCCTTTTACAAACTAAAACTTGCTAATAGTCTCCAAATTTGGCTAACTCCCTAAATCTCCAAAAATTTTGCCAGAGTTTTCTTTGTATCTAGGCCTATCCACCCGTCAGATAGCCACAAAATCACATCCTAACAGCATATACATGGTCCATAACATAACGTGACTTGTACTGTACAACATCAACCATAGCCATACAAGCAACATATATAACCAAAATGGGAGTGTTTTTCATAGATTAAATCACAAGATAAGAGTTCGTAGGAATCAAATGCGTAAAAGCTATTACATGACTATTCAAACAAATGCGGGTACTTCTTTTTTATTTAATCCTCGGCTTCCCAAGTAGATTCCTCAACTTGCTGGTTCCCCCATAATACTTTCACTGATGCAATTTTTTTATTTCTCAATTTCCGAACATGCCTGTCAAGAATGGCAACTGGAAATTGTTCATGCGACAGTTCTTCATTAACATCAATAGTCTCAACTGGCACAATAGTGGACGGGTCTCCCACTACCTTCCTCAACAAAGACACATGAAAGACCAGGTGTATCAATGACATTTCGGGTGGTATATCGAGCTTGTATGCCACCTTACCAATACTTTGAATAATTCTATATTGTTCGATATACCTTGGACTCAATTTTCCCTTCTTCCCAAACCGCATGATACCCTTCATAGGGGAAACCTTCAAAAATACCCAATCATCTTCATTGAACTCCAAATCTATGTTACGAACATCCGAGTAAGACTTTTGGCGACTTTGAGTAGTTTTCAACCTTTCCTTAATAATCTTGAAATTTTCCATGGCCTGATGCACGAGATCCGATCCTATCAATTCCGCTTCTCCAACCTCGAACCACCCAATGGGAGACATGTATCTCCTACCATACAATGCCTCAAATGGTGCCATCTGGATGCTAGCATGGAAACTGTTATTGTAAGCAAATTCTATGAGCGGCAAATGATCATCCCAGCTACCTTGGAAATCAAGAGTACAACAACGCAACATGTCCTCAAGCATCTTAATAGTCTGCTCTGCTTGCTCATTAGTTTGAGGGTGAAAAGTTATGCTAAGATTTACCTGTGTACCCAAACCTTGCAGAAATTTCTTCCAAAAGTTAGTTGCGAACTGAGCCCCTCGATCTGAGATGATTGAGATTGGTGTGCCATGTAACCTAACTATTTTATTGATATACAACTAAGCATACTATTTTGTTGTGTTAGTAGCTTTAACTGGAAAGAAGTTCACTGATTTTGTGAGTCGATCCACGATTACCCAAATTGAGTCAAACTTGTGCAGAGTGCACGAAAAACCTACCACAAAATCTGCGTTGATCATTTCCCATTTCCACATCGGAATTTCTATGCTTTGAGCCAATCCACCGGTCCCTTTGATGTTTGGCCTTCACTTCCTTACAAATCTGCCACATCCCTCTTCATGTTGCTCCACCAATAAATCTCCTTGAGATCATGATATATTTTTTTAGAACGTGGGTGCATGAAATACCTGGAAGTGTGAGCCTCTGCCACGATCTTTTCCCGAAGACCGTCAATATCGGGAACACATAGGCGGTCTTGGTACCGTAGGGTACCATCATTCATGCCTAAGGAAAAGTTGTGGTCCTGTGTCTATGAATCCCTCCTTCAGCTGTGGCGATAATAGATTGCTAAACTGCTTTTCTTTCACCTCTGCCACGAGCGACGATTCGTCTTTATTTTGCACAATTACCCTTCCTTCACTAGATTCCTCCAAGCGAACTCCCAAATTAGCCAGCTGATGAACCTCTCTTGCCAACGGCCTCTGGTTTGCCTCCATATGAGCTAAGCTCCCCATAGATTTCCGACTAAGAGCATCCGCTACAATATTAGCCTTTCCCGGGTGATAGAGAATGTCGATGTCGTAGTCCTTGAGTAACTCCAACCATCTTCTCTTTCTCAGATTCAACTCCTTCTGCTTGAAAATATATTGAAGGCTCTTGTGGTCCATGAATACATTCATATGGACCTCATATAGATAATGTCGCCTAATTTTTAGCGCAAACACCACTACCTCCAACTCTAAGTCATGAGTTGGGTAATTCTTTTCATGATTTTTGAGCTGCCTCGAAGCGTAAGCTATAACCTTGCCATGTTGCATTAACACACACCCCAAGCCCGATCCTTGAAGCATCGCAATAAACCATAAACCCTTCTATACCCTCTAGCAGGGTTAATACCGGTGTTGTTGTAAACCTTAATTTCAATTCTTGGAAATGCTTTTCACAAGCATCGAACCATTGGTATTTAACTTCTTTCTGCTTCAATTTAGTCAATGGGGAGGCAAGAGTAGAAAACCCCTCCACAAATCTTCTATAGTACCCGGCCAATCCAGAGAAATTGCGAATCTCCATTAGAGTGGTAAGTCTAGGCCAATTCTTCACTACTGAAATCTTTTGAGGATAAGCCATAATTCCTTCCCTGGAAACGACATGACACAAGAACGCAAAAGATTCTAGCCAAAATTCACATTTTGAAAATTTTGCATACAATTGATGTTGCTGAAGAGTCTGCAAGACTGCCCTGAGATGGTCAGCATGGTCCTCCCGACTTCGGGAATAGACAAGAATATCATCAATGAACATTATTACAAAGGAGTCTAGAAATGGTTTGAAGACTCGATTCATAAGATTCATGAAGGTTGGCGGGGCATTTGTTAGCCTAAAAGACATCACCATAAATTCAAATGCCCATACGGAGTCCTGAAGGCTATTTTTGGGATATCCTTCTCCCTTATCTTCAATTGATGATATCGGACCGCAAGTCAATCTTTGAGAAACACGTAGCACCTTGCAACTGGTTAAACAAGTCATCTATTCTTGGCAGAGGGTATTTGTTTTTGATTGTGACCCTGTTGAATTGTCGGTAGTCAATACACATCCGCAAAGACCCATCTTTCTTCCTTACAAACAAGACTGGTGTGCCCCACAGTGACGCACTCAGCCGGATGAACCCCCTTTTCTAGCAAATCCTTCAATTGTTACTTTAGCTCTTTACATTCTGTCGGTGCCATTCTGTAAGGTGGAATTGATATAGGTTGCGTGCCTAGTATCATATCGATCCCAAAATCAATCTCCCTATTTAGTGGAATACCAGGGAGCTCATCGGGAAAGACATCCGGAAATTCATTCACAACGGGTACAGACTCAAGGATGGGTACCTCGGCATTGGTGTCTGTAACCCAAACTAAATGGTAGATACACCCCTTTTTGATCATCTTCGCAGCCTTAAGGTAGGAAATAAACCAACCTCTAGGCACTACATTATCTTTTTCCCATTCTACAACGGGCTCATTAGGAAATTCAAGCCTCATAGTTCTAGTCCGACAATCAAGTTTGGCAAAGCATGAATAAACCCAATCTATTATCATTATTACATCAAAGTCTACCATTCCTAACTCGATAAGATCAGTCGTGGTTTCCATACCCAAACCATAACAACATAACCCCTATAGACTCGAGTAGCCGTGATAGACTCACCAACTGGTAGATACCAAAAATGGCTCATAAACCTGATTCGGTCCCAAATTCCATGGCAATAAAAGGGGTAACGTAGGACTAGGTAGAACCGGGGTTAATAAGTGCATACACATCATGATATTGAACGGTCAGAATACCTGTAACAACATCTGGAGAAGCATGTACCGTCTGGCAACCAACCACTTATAGCATAGAATCGGCTGGGTCCTACTAAACTCTACGCACCACCCCTAGCTGCACCACGCCATGTGGGTGCTGGGGTAACTCGAGCTGGAGAAGGGGCTCAAGATGTATCAACTGCTGGACTGGATGGCTTAGATGTGCCCCTACCCGCTCCCAGGCGGGATACATGACAATGTCTCTAGATATGACCCATTATCCCACATCCATAGCATATAGGTAACTCCATATAGCAAATCCCCGAGTGCATCTTCCCGCACCTAGGGCGCGGAGACCTCTGCTGCTGCTGGAACCTCTCTCTTGATCGACCCTTCTGATAGGATCCCCTGTTGCCCTGACCAGTCCTGAAACAACTCCACTACTGCTGGTTGGACCCTGATGGCGGTGCACTGGCTGAAAATTGGGCAATAGACTGGGAAGGCCCTGACGATCCTCCCCTGAAAGTTGATCTTCACCCACCTAGTGACTCTCACATGTTGCCCGTAGACCGGGCCTTGTTGTTACCCTCTGTCTCCATTATGTTCATTAATTTACGGCTCTCTGTGGCCTGAGCAAATGTGACAATCTTTCCGTAATTCATATTAGAATTCAACACAGCCGTAGAAGCCTCATTAATTGTCAAATAATTAAGGCCCTGAACAAACTGGCATACTCTGGCCTCCATTGTGGGCGACATATGAATGGAATACTTGGACAAGAGAGCAAACTCCATGTGGTAGTCCCACAAACTCTTATTACCTTGCTTCAAATTTTCAAACTCTGTTGCATGGGCTGCCCTTGTCTCAGCAGGCAGAAAGTGATCTATAAAGTCATCATCGAACTCACTCCACCTCATCGGAGGTGTCCCCTCCTTACGGGAATCCTCCCATAACTCAAACCACGCATAGGCCACCCTTTTAAGCGGTAGGCAGCAAACTCTACTCCGTCTCAGTCACACGCATAACCCTAAGAGTCTTGTGCATCTCATCAATAAAATCCTAAGGGTCCTTTTTCGGATTGGCACCCGAAAATACTGGAAGGTCTAATTGAAGAAATCTGTTCACCCTGGAACTGGTGGAATCCCCTTGCTGGCTAGATGAACTGGGTGCAACACCTGACCTTTGGGCCTGGGAGGTCACTAGCTGGGTCAACATCTGAATAGCTCCCCTAAGATCCCCATCAGAAATACCACAACCGGAAGTTGGGACTGGAGGTGGGACAAGAGTATCCACAGGAGGGATCGTGGTACCCTCTATAGGTGTAGGAATTGGGGTAGTCTGCTCTGGAATAGAAGAATCAGGCAGAGTCATAGCAGGGCGACTACCCTCACTCGCAACATCAAGCAGCGAATCATCTGCCACTCCTGAGGTGGAATAGGCTAATGGCCAATTCTCGCTTTCTTCTTAGATGCCATTTACTGATATATGGAATAATGCTTTAGTTGGGGAGGGAACAGTTTCACCGCACGATCCAGAATATCAAAGAAGGATGTTATTCCTAAATGCCCAAGTAGACTCCAGCTTATAGATGTGGTCAACTACACACTGATAAGAAGAACTCTACTAGAAACGGCTCCAAGACATCCTAAGACACTTTAAAACCTTAGGCTCTGATACCAAGTTTTTCAAGCCCCATCCTCGGGAGGTGCGACCGACGCTCGATCGAGTGAACCTAACCGAGCAATCCTCATCACACATTCCTACCCCACTCTTCATGAGTAAGATAGGCATGCTTATTTTTTATTTAAGCAGGGAAAATGTGATACTTTCAACCATGTTAATTCATTTTATATTATAGGCTTAAATCGTAGTTAAAGTTAGCTTCCGAAATTCCCATAAAGTTACAATTTATAGGTAACATGGGTTTAGAATTACAACATAGTTCATGTACCACTTAATACCCGTACATAACCCATACATATGCCTATGGAGCCTCTAAGGATACAAAAGTAAAGTATGATAGTGCCGGCAACAAGGCCCCAGCTATACCACAAAAATGAAAGTCCGCAACTATAAAAGATATACAATACAACCCCTTGAAGGAGAAAGGGGCTCACCAAGACTTTAAGAAGAAGGTAATCCGCTACACACGATCGGCATTATCCGCAATGGAGCCACCTACATTCATTTAAAAATGTAGCGCCCCCGGCAAAAAGAATGTTAATAGCATGGAATAGTACTAGTATGTATAACTAAACACCATTTTACTAGAAAGAACTATCAAGCAAGAACAAGGAAATCACAAGAGTAAATCAAAGGTTTTAACCGGACACCACATTATCAAATAAATGAACCATGTAATCTTCCACATAATTTCCATAACTTTGTTTGGGGAATTTCTTTCATATGTTCATCACTGTCCTCAATACCACCACCATCTTGAGCGTAGTCCGATCACGGCCCGATCGGCTAGGTCGCCTTACCTAGGCGTTGTTCGTTTCTCATTAATCATCTCATTTGAATCTTTATTTCACATAGATCACATCAATTAATTTGCACTTAGGGCCACGACTATCACATCATTCCACTCTCAATGTTCATTTTGCAATTTTATGGTCATAGGCACACACAAGCAATTCAAGTTGTGAGCATAGGTAGGTTTTCACATAGTTAGCGTGATAATCTCAGTTTTAATCTAGGCTTATAGCCTAGGCCTTTCGATAGATGATTCGTAATCTTCACACTTCTCTAAATATCAAGAATTGTATATTACTCACATTGAGGCACATTCTCCATATGTATATATATATATACACGAAATAATCAATGTGAAATAATAATCAATAGATCAACAAATTCTAGTCTTACCTGTAAGGCCACATAAAAATTTGTGCTCAAAACCTAGTAGCTTGTGGTGTCCAGATCCGGATATGCATTAGGAATGTGTAAAATTTTTAAGATTTTAAAAAATAAAAAAAATCCAGTTTCCCAGAAAGGTGAAATTCTGCGGTCCGGAATGCGGTCGTAAATCCAATATGCGGACCGCATTCCTACCGCATACTGGGGTAGTGGTTGGTCAAAAATTAAGGTCAAGATGCGGTCCATTATACGACCGCATAACTACTATGCGAACCACATTTTGCACCGCAGAGTGAGTCAATAGTTCAGTCAATTTGAGGTCAGAAATGCGGTCCATTATGCAACCGCAAATCATGTATGTGGACCGCATACCGAAATAGTGGAAAAAGGATTTTGGAACTCATTTTGCGGTCCATTATGCGGACCGCATTTCGTATCTGCGATCGCAGACATGACTCGGACTCCAAATTTTCTAAATTTTAAACCCGACCCCCTTTTCAATAAAAAAACCCAACCCCTCTTTTCAATCACTTTACTGAGGAAAATAAGAGGGTGGGTATTCTTGAGAGAGGAAGTCATCTTCTTCAAAACTAATCCCTTAAAACCGATCCGGGTCAGAAAATTTCAAGTGAATGTCTTCATCCCCATCCTTGCAGGTAAGAATCCGAAACCTTTTCATTAACTTTAAAGCTTGATTGGGGGGGGAGGGGGGAGAGTCTCATGCATTGATTCTTGATAATAAAGGTTCAAACATTCATGCATGTCTTTTAGAACCTAAAATTTGGTAAAAGGGGATTGAGTAGAAGTAAAGCGTTGTTCTAAGGAGGGTTGATAACCTAAAATGGATTCGAGCGGTGATTGTGAACTTTGATTCTAACAAATATGTGTTAATTTGTGAACTAGATTGACGTTGCGAGGTTTTTTTTTGCTGAAGTTGAAAGTAGAATTAAAGAGGGATTCGGCTCCAGGTATGTATGGCTAACTTTGACCTTTGTAAAATCACCTTGCTTGGTTTATGAATATTTGGTATTTGATATCTACGTGGATTACTTGTGAAACTTAATTAGTGTGATTGGTATGTGTTTACTTATGTGGAATATTTGTGAACTGATGTGATTATTGTGCCTTGAACGTTGTTGGTTAAGTCCTCCGATATGGTAGTGCAAGTAAATGGCAACATACCAAACGTGTTTGTGAATGTGGTTGTATGGTAAGAGCTGTGTAACAAGTGATGGAAAGGAATCGTAATTTAGTGCAATTGAAGCAACTGTGGCAATCATCATTGTGACTTAAATTGTACATTGGGCTATTGAATATAATGGAAATGAGATTGATGGCTGTGAAAGTCCTTATAAATTGTTGTTGTTGCTCTTTGAGAATTGTTGTATTCTTGTGAATTGTTATTATTGCGATATTGTTTGTGAATTGTGATTGTTCGTTGGGATCGGGTTGCGCATCATAATACGAAGTAATAAGGTGTGGGTTGTGGTGATAAGGGTGGACGAGGTAATAAGGGTGGCCGAGGTAATAAGGGTGGAAAGTGATCGTTATCACTATTGAGATGAAAATATGAGAAAAATCTCGAAATTATTGATGTGGAAAATGTGATGGGGAAAAGGAGAGAATGTAAACTTGTCTGCCTTGATTGTACCTTTTGTGTGTATTTAATTACTAATTTCTTTGTTATCTGCTACTTGTGTATGGTTTGAGGTTACTCAGGTCAAAGTTTGTTTATACATACCAGTACAATTCAAATGTACTGACGTCCCTTTTTGCCCAGGGCACTTCATTTGTGTTATGATTGTAGGTGGATCAGCAGCAGGTAGTCTAGTCCACCGTCCGTAGCTCCCCTTCATCTTCCATCAGCTGTATCGGTGAGCCCCTTTCCTCTCAGGGCTCATGCCGCTTTTATTTCCGGAGTCTTATATTTGTTTTTTTGTGTAAGGTATAGCCGGAGCCTTGTTGCCGACAAGTATTGTATTATTCTGTTGTATCTTTAGAGGCTCCGTAGATAGTAAATGTGGGTTATGAACCTATGTAAAACCGTATTTTGTATGTTGGGCGATGAAAGTGGCGAACCTCATTAATTAACTATGTATGTTATGTATGTTTTGCAAAAAGGTGTTGTTAATTATAAATGGCTAATTCCTTCGGTTAATGAGCAATGAAACCATGGGGTAACTCATGGGATAGGAAAGGCACCCAGGTGCGTTTGATCGGGGCAACCTGGTCGGGCGCCGGTCGCGCCACTCGTTTTTTGGGTGTGACATTACCACACTTGCTCAAACGCCAATGGAGCTCAATTTCGAATAAAAGGGGGTTTTAGCCATTCATACCTCATCCGAGTTTTCCTTAATCCTATAATATTTCAGAGTGTTCACACTTCAATCTATTTAAGCAATGTAGCATGATTTAACCCATAATTAAGAAAAGGGCATAATCTAAGCTCTCTTAAGCATTTTATCGAGTGTCTAGTGTTCATTAAGGCTTTATGGTTCTTTTATGCAAAATTACACTAGCCCACCCTCCATGCATCTTCATTATAATTACCCAAATTCTTCAAGAACACATGCATGTAATGTAATCCCTCTTCTCCCTATGAATTATTCCACTAATGATCATATATAGCTATGTGTAAAAATAGGAGCTAAGATGATGAAGTCTTACCTCTTGAGATGAAATTTTAGTTCCTCCACTTGATTATATTCAATGAATTAAGAAGGTTTCGTGGAGTAATTGGATGGGATGTACTTTTTCTCTCTTAGTCCCCTCTCTCTCACTCTACAAGTGTCAAGAAATATGCTCAAATAGAGTTATTACACCGGATATAACGATATGGATCGGGTTTAAAACATAGAAAATTGGAGCCTCGAGTCAGATCTGCGGTAGCATTTATGATTGCAAAGTCGACATGCGGTCCACAAAATGGACCGCAAAATGCTTCCCAAAAATTGGACACACTGATTGGGTTAGCGGCAGAAATGTGGTCCGCATTCACGTTCTGCGGTCGCAAAATGCACCGTAGAACTGCCCATCACAAAATCCCAAGGAAATTTTGTAATTACTAAGCGATCTGCATTTTGGTTATGCGATCGCATAATTGACCGCATAGTTGACTTCAATTTTGGCCAACACACTGCCTCACTCTGCGGCAGAAATGCGGTCCGCATGCCTGATATGCGACCGCATTGTCGACCACAAAATTGCACTTTTTCTGGAAAACATAATTTCTTGACTTTTTAATGCATAACTTAGTCTAAAAGGGTACGAACACACATCTCTAACACATATTCCTAATTTGGCACTACAAGATTTTTGAGTTTTGAGTTCAAGTTTTCATGGGGCCTTACATCTACTCATCAGAAACTTGGCTGAGGAACTTCGAAACTAACCAGTGAATTCAGGGCGTCGAAGGAATCAAAGGGATCGAAGGGTTGAGCTATGAGGAACTCTACATACAACCGGATGTCGAACTACCTGAGGGGTACAAACTTCCTATGTTCGAGATGTTTGATGGTACAGGTGGTCCAAGGGTCGATCTGAGGACATACTGCGACAAGTTGGTAGGAGTAAGAAAATATTAAAGGATCTGCATGAAGCTATTGATGAGGAGTCTGAAAGGAGATGTGTTATCTTGGTACATCAGCCAAGATCCCCAAAAGTGGTCGAGCTGGATAGGTGTGGCAACTAATTTTATGGACATGTTTAGGTTTAATACAGAGAACACGACAGACGTGTTCTATAGCAAGAATATAAATAAGAAGCCCATGGAGACACTTTGCAAGTATGATACTCGCTGGAAGTCCGAAGCTGCTAAGTTCGGACCCACCTTAGAAGAAGAACAAATGAATAACTTCTTTGTCCGGTCTCAAGACCCAAAATACTATGAACGATTGATGATGATTGAGAACCATAAGTTTTTTGATATTATCAAATTGGGGGAACAAATTGAAGAAGGTATTAAGAGCGGTATGGTTACAAACTTCGAGGCATTGCAAGCTACAAATAAGGCCTTGCAGTCTAGTGGTGTGTCTAAGAAGAGAGACGTGGGGACCGTGATGGTTGAACAAAGGACCAAGTCTCCCATCAAATACCAAACTTGCCCAATACCTCCACTGACATACCAGCCAACCCCAAATTACCAAGCACCCTCCTGCCAAGCTCCACCACCAAGTTACAAGTCATCTCCACCCCCTACATATCAACCTACCTCACCCTGATACTCCCAACCCGCTCATGTCTACCAAACTTACAATGCCCAACCATCCCATTATCAATCACCCCCTACACACCAAAAGTTCCCTAGTCCCTAACCTAAATTTGATCGAAGGCCTCCAAAAAAAAATACAGCCATCACCGAGCCCATCGACCAGCTATATGAGAGATTCAAAGCCGCTAGTTATGTCACCCCCGTCCCTACTACAACTCCTAAGAATCTTTCTCAGTGGGTTAACCAAAACAAGTTCTGTGCATACCACTCCAGCATGAAAGGACATACCATTGATGAATGTCGCTCCTTTAAAGACAAGATACAGTCTCTCATTGATAACAAAGTCATTGTGGCAAAGGAAGCTTCTCCGAACATCCGCAACAACCCTCTGCCAAACCATAAGGGTAGGGGTATTCACGTGATTGAAGTAGAGGATGATAGGGATCCTGAATGATCCATAGGGTTGACCGCACAAGGTGATGACCCAAAGAAACCGACAGTTACTCTCAATCCTATCATAGTCCAAATCTAACCGTTTGAGGACATTAAGGTAGATGTTCCTATACCTCTTGAGTTTGAAGCAGCGCCATCAGCAAAGGCACCATCACCATTTGAGGTTGCAGTCTTGCCACCTAAAGAACATATTCCATTCAAAGTGAAGGTAGTCGCGCCGATCCCAGTGGCGATGTCCACCATGCCATCATTCCACACAAATGCCATACCCTGGGATTATACAGCTGAGGCAAGAAAGAAAGGTAAGGTCCGAATTGAAGAGACTATTGCAGCCCAAGGTATAGCAAGAATTGGTAGAGTTTATACCTATGAACACCTAGTTGAATCAAGCAAGCAGGCCTCCAATCGGCCACCCCTCATTGAGACGGGTCTGGGTGACCTTTGGAGGAAAATACAGGCCAATGAGTATTCGGTCATTGACCAGTTGAACAAGACGCCAACACAAATATCAATCCTCTTATTGCTGGCGAATTCCAAAACACTGAAGAATGCCCTGTTGAAGGTGCTGAGTGAAGCCTACATACAAAGTAACATCACTGGCGAGGAAATGGCTAATATGGTTTGACAAGTGCTAGAAAGCCATAAAATAACCTTTTATGAGGACGAGTTCTCACCTGAAGGGTTAGGTCACAACAAAGCACTACACATCACCGTATAGTGCGAAGACTATTTCATCACCAAAATTCTTATTGATAGGGGTTCCAACCTTAACATATGCACGTTGATAAGACTCATGAAGTTGGGTAAAGGGCTGCATGAGATAAAATAAAGAGCAATCAATGTGATAGCTTTTGATTATTCTTAGAGGTCCACCATAGGTGATATCAGACTATGTCTGCATATGGGACCAACCTGGTTTGAGGTCAATTTTCAAGTAATAGATGTACCAGCATCCTACAACTTGCTGCTAGGATGACCATGAATCCATGCAGTTGGGGCCGTAGCATCAATGCTGCATCAGGCCGTAAAGTTCGAATGGAATCACCAGGAAGTGATCATTCACGGTGACGGAAGAAACCCTATATACAATCGCCAGATCATTCCGGCAATCAGGGGAAGAGGAAAGTTGGGTGGAGAAACTTACCACCATATCAAGCGGGTCAATGTTGTCAACAAAAGACAAATGGTAGGATAAAAATATCGGGAGTATATTGAATTGGTGTGGGTACGAACCTGGCTAAGGACTCGGCAAGAACCTCCAAGGGGTCTCTAAACCTATAAAACTCAAGAAACATGGCACTACCTTCGTTTTGGGATATGAATACACCTAGGAAGAGTTCAACAATTGGTCGTCACCATGACGCGATCCTTACTACCCGTTAGAGCAACCAATACTGCACCTGGAGCATACTTTACAATAGGACATTGTTGTCTTTGGGACAGATGAAGAAGAAGCAGCGCGACAGTAAAAAACTTGTTTCTAGAGGACAATGATATGGGTTTCTGTGTTATTCTTTAGGAGAAGGGGAGGAAGGTTCTTCTATACAATTCGTGAGCAGAGGGGCACACCTCAACAACTGGACCATCAGGACAACCAGAGCCCAATGAGCCTCGGGGTAGCAAGGCTATAACAAGTGCCATTCATTGTTTTATTTACTCCATGATTTTCTTTTCGCAATAATATCTTCAATGTTCAAAACAATTATTCAATTTATCAAAAACATGTTTGATTTTTATTTTGAATTAATATTTATTTCTATCATTTTCCTCTTTAGTTTACCAATACAACAATACTATTACTTATCTTTATGAACAAATGACTATGACATGCAATGAGACAACGCAACAAAAAGATGTTGATTCAGAAGAAGATGACATACCTGATGAGATTGTCAAAGAACTTCAGAATTTTGAGAACAGACCTAAGTCGAACCTAGACAAAACCGAAATTTTTAACCTGGGAGACGCAGAAAATATCAAGGAAACACGAATCAACATTCACCTATCGCCATCAGAGAAGAAAAAGTACACAGAGTTTCTAAAGGAGTATGAGGACATATTCGCCTGGTCGTATGATGACTTGACTGGTCTGAGTACATCTATTATGGCTTATAAACTGCCAACCAATCCAATGTGTCCACTAGTAAAGCAAAAACTCATAAAGCTCAAACCTGATATGAGTCTGAAAATCAAGGAAGAAGTCACCAAACAAATCAAAGCTAAGGTTCTAGAGGTGGTTGAGTACCCGACATGGCTAGCCAACATTGTGCCAGTACCAAAAGAAGGATGGGAAGGTCAGAGTTGGTGTCGACTACTGGGATCTCAATCGGGCCAGTCTGAAAGATGACTTCCCTTTGCCGAATATGCACATCCTGATTGATAATTGCACAAAGCACGAGCTACAGTGATTCGTAGATTGCTTCGCTGCCTACCATCAGATTTGGATGGATGAGGAAGATGCTTAGAAAATGGCCTTCATTATGCTGTGGGGAGTGTATTGTTATAAGATGATGCCATTCAGCCTGAAGAATGTGGGGGCCACCTACATGAGGGCCATGACAACCATTTTCCATGATATGATACATAAGGAGATAGAGGTATATATGGATGACGTAATCATCAAATCCAAGAAGGCCACTGACCACATAGAAGATCTGAGGAAGCTTTTCAATAGAATGCGGAGGTACAATCTGAAACTTAGGTTACAAAGAACAACTTTCTTCAAAAAATTTTGGAATCCAGGCACGCGGGCCCGGGGTTGGATTTTAGGAAACTTGTGTTTAAGGTTGAGAAATTGCTTTAATAGTTAGAATGTGATCTTGTATTGACTAGTTCTTACCCCATTTAACTAGTTTTGTATCATTCGACTCCAAATTAAGAGTTTGGGCTCGCTCTTGGTATTGGAAGTGCACTTTGGAGCGAGGTGAGTCTACTTTCTAATATTGTAAGAGGGAATTGTCCCCATAGGAGTAATAATAGTATAATTTGCCACTAAATGCGGGGGCTACATACACACTAGGTAACGAGAGTCCGTGCGTAGCTACTATCATGTTAGTTTTCTAGGTATTTTAGGACCCGTATCATGCTATATTTGCAAATGTTACAGATATATTTTTGACTATGAGGTGTAATCCTTCTTGGCCTGAAATAAAGAAAACCCTCTGACGATAGATAAAACACAAAAAAGACCCGATTTAATTAGTCGATTATTTCGAGCAAAACTAGAAGAGTTGAAAAAGGATATTCTCAAAACAGAAATATTTGGTAAAGTCGCAGCATTTATGTATATAGTGGAATTCCAAAAGTGGGGACTTCTACATGCTCATTTCCTTATAATACTTGATGAAAAATATAAGTTACTAATTGCTGAAGCATATGATCGATTTGTATGTGCTGAATTAATGGATAAAAAAGAAACTTCTACACTATATTCTCTTGTTATTGATCATATGATGCACGGTCCATGAGGAGAATTCAATCCAACAAATTCTTGCATGAAAAAAACGGTCATTGTAAATTTATGTATCCAAAGGAGTTTGTAGAACAAACAACTAAAGGAAAAACTTCGTATCCAATTTATCGAAGATGAAACACAGGAAAGAAAGTGTAAATAAGAGGACACCTTCTTGATAATTCATGGGTGGTTCGTTATAATCCATATTTACTTTGTAAGTTCAATTGTCATATGAATGTAGATATTTGCACTGATATTAATATTGTTAAGTTTATTTGCAAAGGATATGATAAAATTGCATTTCATATACATGTTAATGATACAAACATAGAGATGGATGAAATAAAGGAATACCAATCTGCTAGGTGGGTGTCACCACCTGAAGGTGCAAGGCGTATATTTGCTTTCCCTATTAGCGAAATATTTCCGAATGTATATCATCTTCAACTACATCTTAATGGACAACAACTTGTTTCCTTCAAGAATACGGACAATATTAGTAAAATTGTGAGCAATCCGATGGTTAAAAAAACAATGTTAATTGAAGTTTTTTTAATGAATCAAGAAAAAAAAGATGCTATGGACCTAAAATTATTATATTGAGTATTTCCAGAATACTTTATATGGTCAACAATAGATAAAATATGTACACGCCGTCAACGAGGAAGAGTTATTGGTCGTGTAGTGACATGTCATCCAACTGAAGGGGAAAGATAATATCTTAGACTGCTTCTAATGAGTGTGAGAGGACAAAAATCATATGAAAATTTATGAACTGTAAATGGAGTAGAATGTAAAACATTTAGAGAAACTGCAGATAAAAGAGGATTATTACATTGTGATAATAATTTGGTAGAATATATGTCTGAAGCTATAAGTTATCAAATACCGTCTAGTTTAAGACAATTATGTAACGACCTGACCGGTCGTTTTGAGATTTTGCACTTTGCTCGCTAGTTCTCGGGCATGACTTGCCTTGCGTGATGTATTATGACTTATGTAAATCGTTGGTTTTGGTTTTAAGGACAATCAGAATGAATTTGGAAGAGCAGTTCTCAGTTTAAAGCTTAAAATTTAAAAGGTTTGACCAAGATTTGACTAGTTAGCACATGACCCCGGATCAGAATTTTTATGATCTGATTAGCTATGTTAGGTTATTTGGGACTTAGGAGCGTAATAAGAATGCATTTTGGATGTCTGTGGAAGGTTTAGGATTGAATTGACGAAATTTAGATTTTGGCATTTTCCGGTTGATAGGTGCGATTTTGATATATGGGTTGGAATGGAATTCCAGAAGTTGTAGTAGCCTCATTGTGTCATTTGTGACGTGTGTGTAAAATTTCAGGTCATTCGAAAGTGGTTTGGTTGGGTTTTTTATCAAAAGCATAATTTTGAAGTTCTTGAAATTCTTAGGCTTGAATCCAATGTGATTTTGGTGTTTTGATATTTTTTTTAGCGTTCCAAAGGTTGGAACAAGTTTGAATGAGGTTATGGGGTATGTCATGTTTTGTTGGGGTCCCGAGGGCCTCGGTTGAGTTTTGAGTGGTTAAACTGATCAATTTTTGACTTTGGACTTGGCAGTTTTGCTGGTTTTGTATTGCAGCCAAATTGTTCTTCTCGTTCGCGGTTAGGGACTTGCATTTGCGAATGGTGTTTTTGTGTGTTGATATTTTTATCTACGCATTCGCAAGGAAGGGGAATCAAACATGAAGGTGGAGGCTTTATGTGCATCACGGACGCGAGACTGGCGTCCCGTTCGCGAAGAGGAGTAAGGTCGTGGGGCACCCCAGGCCCATGTGCTATGTGTTCGCGAGTGTTGTACTGCGTTCATGAAAGCCTGGTAAGGCGAAGCATCACGTTCGCATGGAAATTGTCCACGTTCATAAGGGAAACATGGAAAGGCGTTGAATTTATTCTAAGCAAACGCGAGAGACCGGTCGCGTTCACGGAGAAGGTGATTTTACCTGGGGCAGAATGTTTAAAAGTGAGTTTTGCAAGCTTTGGTCTATTTTCTCCATTTTTTAAGCTTTTGAGAAGGATTGAAGAGGGAGTCGAAGGGAAACACCTGGAGATAAGATTTTTTAACTCTATACTCGATCCTATGTTGATTCTTACCTGTTTAATCATGAAATATGTGTAAATTAAAGCCTAAAAATTGGGGAATTAGGGCTTGAATTTGGAGAGTGTAAACTGGGAATTTGAGGGGGCAATTGAGGTCTGTATTTGATGTTCTTGGTATATATAGACTCGTGAGAGGGTGAGGATTCCATTGATGTTAATTTCGAGTTTGAGCAATTTTGGGATTTTTTTATGTAAATTGGATATTTTCGAGTGGACTTTGTTTCCCTAACATATTTTCATAATTATGTGCTGATTGTAGCTACATTTGGAGCATCCAGAGGTCGATTCGTGAGGAAAAAGGTATCGCGGTCTAGAATTTGGATAGGATCGACGTGAGTAATGATTGTAAATGATGTTCTGGGAATATGAAACCCCAGAATTGCATATCGTTGTGCTTTATTGAGGTAACACACACGCTAGAAGATGAGCGTGGGGTCGTGCACTGTTGGGGATTGTGACTTAGTCCATCTTGAATGAGTAATTTACTACATATTTGATTGTAAATTATTTGCTATCGTCATGTTTTGTGTTGAATGCCATGTTTGGGCCTCGTGCCAACTATTCGAACCCTTTGGGGATATTCACTGATATTTCCTCACTATTTTGACTTTAAACTTGTACTCAGTCATGATATTTTCTACTATTTTCAAAAATCAGTCATGCTTACTCTGCTGTAACACTTGAAATAATATTCTAAATAATATTTGGGCAGACATCATGTTTTACTGTTGCCCGAGTGGCTTATGTGATTTTGACTAACTAAGGCAGAGGGCCTGTGTTGTGAGAAAAATTTTGGGTTGGGCTGCATGTTGCAACAGGGATACACTGATTTTGATTATGAGACCGAGGGCTTGAGATATGTACACCACGAGGTGACTTGATATTGATATAAGGCCGAGAGCCAGTTTATGATGCCATGAGATGGCTTGATATTGCGTTTGGGCCACAAGTGGCCCCTCCAGGAGTCTGCACACCCCCAATGAGCGCAGGTACCCATTGTGATGTGAGATATAGCCCGAGTGGCTAGTATGGTTTTGAGATATAGCCCGAGGGGCTGGTATTGTTCTGAGATATTTCCCGAGGGGCGGATTTGTTGACATTGTGCCCGAGGGGCAAACCTTTATGTGTTTATCTTCTTACTTACTTGTCATTTACCTGTTTAATTGTGTAATTGTGCCCGAGGGGTGGATCTTCTATGCTTATCTGTTCTAATTTCTTTGCATTCAATTGCTTAACTATTGAAAAGTCATTTTTGAAGAAATTTAAACTGAGCTAAGGTGCTTAAGATATTTCATATCTTAATCGCGAAAAAGGTAATTTTACCTAGGCCAGAATGTTTAAAAGTGAGTTTCACGAGCTTTGGTCTATTTTCTCCATTTTTGAATAATTTTTGGAGCTTTTGAGAAGGAATGAAGAGGAAACACCTGAAGGTAAGATTTTTGAACTGTATACTCGATCCTATGTTGATTCTTATTTGTTTAATGATGAAATATGCGAAAATTAAAGCCCAAAAACTGGGGAATTAGCGCTTGAATTTGGGGAGTGTAAATTGGAAATTTGAGGGGGCAATTGAGGTCCGAATTTGATGTTCTTGGTATGTATAGACTCGTGAGAGGACAAAGATTTCATTGATGTTAATTTTGTCAGATTCTGGGAACTGGGCTCTGGTGCCGAGTTTGAGCAATTTTGGGATTTTTGATGTAAATTGGATATTTTAGAGTAGGATTTGTTCCCCTAGCATATTTTAATGATTATGTATTGATTGTGACTAGATTTGGAGCATACGGAGGTTGATTCATGAGGGCAAAAGCATTGCGGGCTAGAGTTTGGACCGGATCGAGGTGAGTAATGATTGTAAATGATGTTCTGAGGGTATGAAACTCCAAAATTGCACATTGTTGTGCTATATTGAGGTGACGCACAAGCTAGATGAAGAGCGTAGGATCGTGCACTGTTGGGCATTGTGAATTAGCCCATCCCAAATGACTATTTTACTGCATATTTGATTGGAAACTATTTGCTACAATCATATTTTGGGTTGAATGCTATGTTTCGGCCTCTTGCCAACTATTTGAACACTTCGGGGATTTTCACTGATATTTTCTCATTGTTAGAACTTTTAGCTTGTACTCAGTCATGATATTTTCTACTATTTTCAAAACTAGGCCATGCTTACTCTGCTTTAACACTTGAAATGATATTCTAAATAATATTTGGGATAAGCATCATGTTTTATTGTTGCCTGAGTGGCTTATGTGATTTGACTGAGTAAGTCTGAGGGCCTGTGTTGTGAGGATACTTTACGGTCGAGCTGCACGCCATAGTGGCGATACACTTATTTTGATTATGAGGCCGAGGGCATGATAAATGTATGCCACGAGGTGGCTTGATATTGATATGTGGCCGAGAGCATGTTTATGATGCCACGAGATGGCTTGATATTGTTTTTGGGCCGTAAAGGTCCCCTTTAGGAGTCTGCACACCCCCAGTGAGCGCGGGTACCCATTGCAACGTGAGATATAGCCCTAGGGGCTAGTATGGTTTTGAGATATAGCCCGAGGGTCTGGTATTGTTCTGAGATATTGCCCAAGGGGCACATTTGTTGACATTGTGCCCGAGGGGCGAACCTTTATGTGTTTATCTTCTTACTTACCTGTTTAATTGTGTAATTGTGCCTGAGGGGCGGATCTTCTATGCTTATCTGTTCAAATTGATTTGCATTCAATTGCTTAACTATTCAAAAGCCATTTTTGAAGAAGTTTAAACTGAGCTAAGATGCTTAAGAGATTTCACAGCTTCATCGCTTTCTTACTGGTTTTGTACTGCTTCTATACAGCCTGTTGTTGTACTTTTTGTGATTTCCTATCACTCATTCTTCATTTATTTTTATTAATCACTGAGTTGGAAGTAGTCACTTTAGTCCCTGCACCTTGTGTGCAGATTCAAGTAATTTTGAACCCGGTAGCGGGTATTGGTTGCTCAGAGGCAAAGTCATCAGAGTTTAGCAAGGTAGTTGCCCGACGTTCGCAACACTACTTTTCTCCCTTTCGATTTTATAAGACTGTATTTAGTACATTGTAGACTCTAGTTGTTTTTGAACCTTAGTAGATGCTCATGACTAGTGACACCACATTATCAGGTTGTGTTTGGTTTATTTTCTGCAAATTATACTGTTAATTGCTTATTTTTTTAGATTTTATAATGTTTAAGACTTACTACTTATTAATTTATTGCTTGTGATTGAATTGGGAATGTATCGGCTGGCCTTGTCTTCACGTGAGGCGCCATCATGACCGGGTCTGAGTTTAGGGTCGTGAAAAATTATTTGCTATGTTATTAATATATTGTAATCCAATTAATCCAAGAGAACTATGGGAAAAATTTGAAAACCCAATGTCTGAAGATTTTTAAAAAAATCGAATATAGATACAAGAGAAATCTGTTACAAAGTGTTAAACCATATTAACAATACTTTTCATTCAATGGGCTGTGATATTAATGAATATGAACTAATTTCATAAATAATAAAGCCATCTACAGCAGCAAAAGAAGCTAAAGATGTTCATTTCGAAAGAAACATCATTGTTAGCTGTCACACCCCAAACCGAGGGACATGACCGGCGCCCCACCGGGTAGCCCCAGTCAAGCGGACCTGGGTGCCTTTCCTATCCCACGTGGTACCCTGTATTTTCATTACTCATTAATCAAGGAACTAACCATTTTATAATTGAAATCACCTTTTCAAAACATACACAACATACTTGGTTACTTAACGAAGTTTATAACTACATCGCCCGACATACGATTACATATGTTCACAACCCACATTTACTGTCTATTGAGCCTCTAAAGATACAACAAGATAATACAGTACTTGCCGGTAAGAAGGCTCCGGCTATACCTTACACAAAACCAAAATAAAACTCCGGAGTAGAAGCGACATGAGCCACGTAGGACCCCGAGAGGAAAGGGGCTTACCAATATGGTTGACGGAAGATGAAGGTGTGCTACTGCCGGTGAACTGGGGTACCTGATATAGATCCACCTAAAATCATAACACGAATGTAGCGCCCCCGAAAAAAAGGGACGTCAATACATTTTAATTATACTGGTATGCATAAACAAACTTTGCCCTAGGCAAACTCAAACCATACACAAGTAGCAAGTAATAATGGAATCAACAATCAAATACACATAAAAGCAAAAATCAAGCCAGACAAGTTTACAATCTCTCCATTTCCCCTTCAACATTTTTCACATCAAGGATTTTACAACTTTCTCATATTTTTATTTCAACAGTGATTTCGTTCACTTTCCACCCTTATTACCTCGGCCACCCTTATTACCTCGGCCACCCTTATCACCCCAACCCACAATTTATCATTTTGTGTTGCGGCGCGCGACCCGATCCCACAGGACAATCACATTCCATTAACAACACAACAACAACAACAACAACAAATCACAAAGAACAACAACAATTCTCAAGGAACAGCAACAACAATTTAAAAAGGGCAACAACAATAATTTACAATAACTTCCATAGCCATCTATACCATTTTCATCGTATTCCACAACTCATATGCATATTATGTTACAATAGGAGTTTTCCACGACAAACCATATATATTACTACCTCAGCTGTTCCGATTGCATCAATTCTATTTCCTTCCATCATTTGTTCCTCAGCTCTTACCACATATCACATTCACAATCATACCAATCACACGAATTTCACAATTAATCCACGTAGATATCACATACCAAACAATTTGTACACCAAACAAGGCGATTTTACAAAGGTCAAAGTTAGCCATACATACCTGGAGCCGAATTCCCTTTTAACTTCTATTTTCAATTCACCAAATAATCTAGCAACGTCAATCTAGTGCACAAATTAATACACATGACTTAGAATTGGGGTTCACAAATGCTACTCAAACTTATTTAGGTTGTCAACCCTTCGTTTGCAAACCTCTATCTCTACCCAGTTTCCCCTTGATAGGTTTTAGGTTTTAAGAAGGCATGCATGTACAATTTTAACCATCAATTTCAAGAATCAATGCATGAGAATCCCCCCTAGTTTAAACCTAAAAATAAAGGAAAAAGATTAGAGATTTTACCTGCAAGAATGGGGATGAGGGCAATTACTTAGAATTATTCCCGGCCCGGATAGTTTTAAAGAATCAAATTGATGAAGATTTTTTTTCTCTCTCAAGAACCCTCTCTTCCCTCTCTTATTTTGTCCAGTAAAGTGATTAAAAGAGGGGTTGGCGTGTTTTATGAAAAAGAGGGTCGGGCTTAAAATTTTAGAAAAATAGAAGCCCTTGCAGGATTTGCGTTCGCAGAATTGAAATGCGGTCCGCAAATTGGACCGCAGAAGTTCCCCAAAACACTAAGTGTTTCTGCTTGGGTATGCGACGGGAATGCGGTCCGCATTCCTGTTCTACGGTCGCATAATTCATCGCAGAACTGACCTTCACAAATCCTAGAGTAATTTATGCGACGATTATGCGGTCCGCATATTGATTATACGATCGTATAATGGACCGCATTCTCAACATCAATTTGGACTAACTCCCTAATTAACTCAGCGGCAGAAATACGGTCCGCATACCTGATCTGTGACCGCATTCTGGACCGCATAATGGCAATCTTATACAAAATTTTGATTCTTTATTTTTAAGTGCAAAATCAGTAAAAAGGGTCCAAACCGCGGCGAGCTGGACACCACAAGCTACTAGGTTTTGAGCACAAATTTTTACGGGACCTTACATTAGCAAAGAAGATTTAATGTTAGAAAAAAAATTAAACATTGATCAAAGAAGATCTTACAATATGATTCTTGACAAAATATTTCAAATAGACCAGGGCATTCTTTATAAATGACCTCGGTGGAACTGGTAAAAGATTTTTATATCGTGCTTTATTAGCTACTATGAGGCACAAAGGATTTATAGCATTAGTGTGACGACCCTACCCGTCTTCTCATGAGTTACCACTCTGTTTACCCCATTTTATTCTTCTTCATGTTCATTATTAGTAGTTGGTGTGTTAGAGTTGATTTGGATTGGTTCTGGTAGAAGATGAGACACTAAGTCTCTTTAAGGAAGGCTTGGTTTAGAAAGTCAACGGGAGATTGACTTATGAGTTATAGGGCTCAGATGTGATTTTTGATGATTCGGTTAGCTTCAGGGGATGATTTGTGACTTAGGAGTGTGATCGGAATGGATTTTGGAGGCTCGGTGTAGAATTAGGCTTGAATTGGCGACGTTAGTATTTCGGCGAATTCCGGTTAATAGGTGACATTTTGATCCGAGGGTCGAAATGGAATTCTGAGACTTGCAGTAGCTTTATTAGGTGATTTTGGATGTGTGTGCAAAATTTCAGGTTATTCGGAGGTGATTTGATTGGGTTTTTGATCGAATGCGTGTTTCGGAA
The DNA here is from genome assembly GCA_026770625.1 of Nicotiana glauca. Taxonomy (NCBI): domain Eukaryota; kingdom Viridiplantae; phylum Streptophyta; class Magnoliopsida; order Solanales; family Solanaceae; genus Nicotiana; species Nicotiana glauca. The sequence continues at coordinate 44,550 of MU709953.1, forward strand.
GTTTTTAAAAACATAGGATTGAATTCGATGTAATTTGATGATTTGGTGTTAGTTGAGGTGTTTTGATGATTGGAGCAAGTTTGAATAATGTTTTAAGAAGTGTTAGTACTTTTGGTTGAGGTCCCGGGGGCCTCGGGGTGATTTCGGATGGCTAGCGGGATGAAATTTAGAGTTTAAGGACTGCTGAAGGGTCTAGTATCTGGTGTTTCCGCTTCTGCGGAAATGGACCGCAGAAGCGAAGGTATAGTCGTAGAAGTGGAAGGTGGAGCCTGGGGAGTTTCCGCAGAAGCAGACATGTGGACTGTAGAAGCGGTCCTGGGCAAAATTGGAGGAACCGCAGAAGCGGAAGAGAATCCGCAAAAGCGGTGTCGTAGAAGCGACAATATTATCGCAGAAGCGAAAAGGTCTATTCTAAGGTATTAAATTCTATCTTTGCGAATTTTTGAAAGAACTCAACAGTTTCACTTCGGACTTGGAGGTTTTTGTGCGATTTTGGAGAGGGAATCAAGGGACTTCATTGAGGTAAGTAATTCTGAGCCTAAAACATAAATATAGTGTGTTATTACATGAATTAACGATGAAAAGTCAAGGAATTAGAGGTCAAAAATTGAGGTTAGGGCTTGAACTTAAGAGAAAGAAAATTTGAGGTTTGAGGGAGCATTTGAGCTCGGATTTTGGTAAATTTGATATGTATGGACTCGTGAGGAGATGAGTACTCCATTGATGTAAAATTTTCTAATTTTCGAGAATGGTCCTGGGGCTCGGGTTTTGCAAATTTCGAGATTCTTGCTATTCTTCGATTATTTTCGATTGAGTATTGTCCCATTGGCATATTGTGATGTATTCGGTCTGATTTTGGTTAGATTCGATGCGCGTGGAGGCTGATTTGAGGGTCAAAGGCGTCGCGAGCTAGATATTTTGCCGGTTCGAGGTGAGTAATGATTGTAAATGACATTCTGAGGGTTTGAAACCCCAGACTTGGAGATTATAGTGCTGTATGAGGTGACTTGCATGCCGGATAGCGAGCGTGGGGTAGAGCACCATTGGGGATTGTGACTCGGTCCATACCGATTGATGAATTTACTACGTATTTGACTGAAATTACTTGTTATCATCATAATTTGGGCTGATTGCTATATTTGGGCTTCGTGCCAATTATTTGAACACTTCGGGGATTGTTGTTGATAATTCCTCACTGATTTAATCATGTATTTGAACTCAGTCAAGTATTTTCCACTATTTTAAAGACTCAGCCAAGTTATTATGCCTTAATTACTCGAAATGATATTTCCATAAAATGCTTTGGGCTGAGCATCATACTTTATTGTTGCCCAAGTGGCTTACGTGATTTTGTTGACTGAGTAAGTCCGAGGGCGTGTATTGTGAGGATACTTATGGATCGGGTTGCACGCCGCATCGGTACTATATTGATATTGAGGCCGAGAGCCTGATTGATGCCACGAGATGGATTGATATTGCGCTTGGGCTGTAGGAGCCCCTTCGGAGTCTGTACACACCCCCAGTGAGCACCGTCGACGTTAAATGGATCGGGCTGCACGCCGCAGCGGTATATGGATCATGCTGCACGCCGCACCGGTACTGGTACTATTTGATGTATTTACCTTATTTCATTTGTCTGCTATTATATGTTGTTAGTGCTTCTTCTTGAAAAATTCACCTATTGTTCTAGTATTATCTGATAACCAAGTGTGGTCCTGAGAGGCGGACTTTTATGCTTATCTGCACTATTTGTTTCTGCGTCCATTTGCATAACTATTGAAAAAGTTATTTTCAAAAGGGGTTTTAAACAGAGCTAAAATGTTTCTGAAGGTTTTATAGCTTCGCTACTTTCTCCCAAAGGGTTTTTTCACAGCTCTTGTATAGCATGATGGTTTGCTTTACATGATTTCTCACTACTCATTTTTTATTTACTTTTATTACTCACTGAGTTGGAGTACTCACTTTACTCCCTACACCTCGTGTGTAGTTGCAGGTATTTATTCATTCGGTAGCAGGTATTGGCTGCGTGAAGGCAGAGTTGTAGAGGTTTTAGCGAGGTGACTCCCAGCATTCGCAGCACCCTTGTCTTTCTATGTTATTCACTATTACTGTTCAGCGTATTTCTAGACTTGTAAGGTGGAATTTTATTCTTATAGATGCTCGTGACTTGTGACACCCCTGTTTGAGTTGTGTTTGGTTGTACTTCCGCTAAGTAATATTATAGAATCATATTTAAAGTTATCTATTCACGTTTATCTATTTTTTCGAAAGAGGCAAATAGGGTTGGTTGGCTAGCCTTATCTTCACGAGAGGCGCCATCATGACCGGAGCGGGGTTTGGGTCATGACAAGTTGGTATCAGAGCCTAGGTTACTAGGTCTCACGAGTCATGAGCAGGTTTAGTAGAGTCTCGTGGATCGGTACGGAGACATCTGTATTTATCCTCGAGAGGCTACAGAACTTCTAGGAAAACTTCACATTCTTGAAATCTTATCGTGCATTCTTGATTCAGCTTGAAAGGACTCTTGAAATTCCTTCCACGCGTTTGTATAGGCGCATGAGAGCTCAGTATCAGATGTGCCTTGATGGCTTGTGATTCCACGATCAAAGGGCGAGATGTCATCTCTATGAGTTTGATGTTGGGCCAGTCTAGAGGACTTGAGGCCGGATCTTTGCCTATGGCTTGAGCACCGAGGTGCTAATTGTGTGAGCAAGTATATGTTTGGTATTGTCCCTATTAGCCGGAATGGCGGTTGGATATACATGTGATGAGTATGTTAGTACTGCGAGATGTATCTATATGACTTGGTAATGACAAAGATGTCTGCTGAATAATAGATGAACTGTTAAGTGTTCGATTCCTATTGTGATCTAATGTGTAGCCCGATTTATGGGCGTGTGAAGAATATTTTCGTGTCTCCTAGTTGGGGAGTAAAGTGCATTTCATGTGCGGGTATGATTTCAGACTCAAGAAGACTGAATGACTGTGTAATGTGTATGAAAGTGGAAGGTATGCAGAAATACTAAATTGAGGCGAAGCATGTGGGTTATCTCCTACGGAGTGTTCTTAAGTGGTATGATCCTTATGTGTATGTTAGAAGATCTCATGTGTAATTGAAGGGTACGTGTTGAAATTTAAAAAAAAATTGGGTCTCTTAAGAGAGTGGACTCAACTGATGTGGGGATGAATGCGAGATTTGCAGAGGATTACATTACCAGATGATCTGTGTTTTCACAAACTTGTAAATGATTTGAGTTTAATCTCACTATGGTGTTATGTCATATTTAGAGTAAAAGTGTTATGAATTGTTGAGTGTGTCTTGATATATGGCTTCGAGCCAAGTTGGGGAGTTTGCTACTAATTAGCTAATTGTACGGTCATGTGCTATGCTGGTTCTGGTTCCAGGCATGCTGGCGAATCAGTTCTGGTTGCGAAAATTAAGCCAAGGATGGCACGAGTGAAGAAAAATTTTGACAAAGGTTATATGGTGCTTCGTAGATGTGTGAGAATCAGAGGATGTCTTAAGTTGTTGTTGGTAAGGAATGCTCGATGCATGGAGCAGGAAGATGTATGTTTGTATTGGGATGAGGTCACATCTTGCGGTGTTAGAGTGCTAATGAGGCACGGGTGGTTAAGTTCGTTTGATCAGGTAAATTGCACTTCGAATAAGAAGTAAATGACTCCCGAGAATGGTTTTAATGTGTTCAAGATTCTACATGTAACAATCAGGTGTCTTAATGTTGTGTATGTGGTCAGAGACTGTGTTTTCATTAGAAAAAGTTAAGACTTGTGGTATTTTTATGTTAATTATGGGATTCTATGTATCAGTATCTGGAAAGTAAAGGTAATAGACTTAGATTCGCAGGAAGTTCTTTATAGTATAGTATTTTGGAATGTGGTGTTTTTGGGAATATGTGAGAGAAGATTCAGTGGATTATAGGTCTTAGACAGTGTGGTCTTGTGCTCGTGTCTCGTGGGTTAACCTGGGTTGAGGAACTGTGGTGCTACAGCAAGGGGTAAATATCAAGTTGATGAGGAATCATAAGGGAAATTAGATAGATGGAATAGCTTGATAGTATACCGAATCGGTATGGTAAGAATATGATTAATTCTTCATATGTGTTCGAGGTAATGAGCCCTTGCAAGTATTTTGCAGCAATGCTCTTGGGTTTTGATGGCTTGTTTAGCTTGGTCGAGTTAGAAAGATTCAGTCCTGGCAAGTCTGGTTTGTGCAAAGGGAAATCGGAGAGTTCTTGATGGTTCTACCGTGGTTTGGAGATGTATATTTTCTATGGGCATGCGGAGCATGGGATGTGTAGTGATTTTTCTTCTAGATAGGACCAATGGAAATTTCTTGACTAGTTGAGTGCGTGGATTTCTGTGGCTCGGAAGGTAGGTAAAAGTTTTCATGTTATCCTTGGATGGTACGGTATATGCGATATATTGTAGAGGACCGAGACTGGCGTGTGCTAGGTTACAGTTCAGTTCTGAAAGGACGTTCATAAAAACTCCTAGGCAACAGGTAGCCTCAGATAATCAAGGAAATGATACTGCTAATTGGAAGTGATTTGACGAGAGTATACGTCTCAAGAAAAAGGTAAGGTGATTAGACTGATGATACTTCGATAGTATTGCGGCGCTTTCTTGTTAGATCGACTGCTGATATCTGAATTTGTTTGATGGCATAGGGGAACTTTAGAATATCTTTCATGAAATGATTGGGTAATTGAGGTGTGATATGTATTCATACGGCGTAATTTAGGATCAGATATGGTGATTCGTATGGTATATGGAGTTGGAGACTGGGAGTTCTCATGTAAAGACTATGTGGTGGTTGTGGCTCGTTTGTATTGGCACCGTTTAGCGGCTACTGGGATTTGGAGGCCCGATTGGATCTTTCTTTGATTGGTATGTTACATTTTGGATACGATGTTGGGGTGTAGACTGGTTGCCTCGGTGTTGGGTTATTCTAGACTATTATGCTATGGGCTATGCCGGAAAATGCCACGGATTGAGTGGCGAGGTGCGTCGGATTATGTTCTAGAAGAGTGGGTTATATTTCAAAGACCCAGCGGATGGCTGAGAAGGATTACGTTTCTTAATTGGGCCTTTGCGATGGAAGTTAGTGCAAAGGTTTCCACCATTGATTCAGTTCCGGTGTCGAGGGACCTTTCGGATGCATTTCTTGTGGCCGGGAATGTCGTCGGGCGAGGTTGTGGATTTTGGTATTGATTTGGTGCTGGGCACCGTATCGTACGGCTTCGGTAGGAGTTACAGTAGCGGAAGGAGCAGCTTCAGGCTTCTTGGTAATGAGTTCGTTTGTAGGCCAATGTGGATACGTATTTAGCTTGAGTCGTCTTGGTTGGCTCCGAAATTTTATTGTTAGGGATAGGTTGATTCGATCGTTAGTGAGCTTGTTAATGATATGGGGAGGTCTATGAATTGCTTTGGTGCTGCGAGACGTTATGATTCTCTGGTTATGGGCACATGTAGTGCGGTTCTATTGGGGATTCATAGTGAAAGTCGAGAGGGAAGAGTAATTGGGTATTGCTCAGTAAATGGAGTATCAGTTATGACCTATCGGTTTACGTGTCGTATTTATGTATTTCACCATGGGTGTAACGAATTGCGTTGGTTTCAGACATCAAACTGTGCGTGGTTGTCGAATTTGAGCATAGTGACTTAAGGTGTTTCATGTGTGACAGTGTCTGGGATAGGAGCGCGCATTGTAGCGAGGCCATATGGAGATATAACCTTTCGGGCTTGATTCAGGTGTTCTATTTCTATTATGTGAGACGGGGTCTCAGCCTTGTGTTGTGACGGTACTGATGAGCTTGAGGTACAGTTATTTCGTCTGAGTATGTTCAGATTGTTCTTGTTGGTGCGCGTATTATGCAAGTTGTGGCTTAGGCCTGTATTGAGGTGTCATATCACCAGAGTGGTGTGTTGGATTCTAGGTGATCGTTGGGGTCACTAATGAATACGAACGGAGTTGGGTTCAGCTTGTTGGAAGGACAATATCGAGGTTCGGCTCGGAATCTGTTGATGTATTAGTCAAAAGGGAAGTTGCTTCATGAATGGTTGATCTGAAAAATGGTTACGGTTATTTCGTGTTTCATTTATCGTTTGCAGTATATGAAAGTGTTGGAATAAGACCTTAGTTGATAAGAGATTTTCTACCGGTATTCGGGTGTTGTGGCAACTGCTGTGAATAGAAGTTATCGTTTTGAGTGTTTGGGTTATGTAGAATATCATATGACTCCACCTGAGGTTGTAGGCATAGCTTATTACAGCTCGTTCGGGCTCATTCTGAGTATCAATGTGAGGTTCTGATCTTGTGTATGATTTCGGAAAGTGCAATGTGGTTCTATGTTTTATGGACTAGATGGATTGTGAAATTTCAGCTATGTTGTGTTATCGGACCTATGCGAGATAGGGTGACATGGTATCACCCGCGGGTATATGCTTGGTAAGGTCATCCAGCTATTGGTTGGCTTCTGGGACAACTTTGGGCACGCTCGAGGATAAGCGTTTGTTTAAGTTGGGGAGGATGTGATGACCCGACCCGTCGTCTCATGAGTTACCGCTCCGTTTCCCCAATTTTATGCTTCTTCATGTTTCATTATCAGTATTTGGTATGGTAGACTTGATTTGGATTGGTTCTGGTAGAAGATGAGACACTTAATCTCTTTAAGGAAGGCTTGGTTTGGAAAGTCAACCTTCGGTTGACTTATGAGTTATAGGGATTGAATGTGATTTCCGATGATTCGGTTAGCTACGGGGGATGATTTGTGACTTAGGAGTGTGATCAGAATGGATTTGGGAGGCCCGGTGTAGAATTAGGCTTGAATTAGCGAAGTTAGTATTTCAGCGAATTCCGGTTGATAGGTGAGATTTTCATCCGAGGGTCGGAATGGTATTCCGTGAGTTGCAATAGCTTCATTAGGTGATTTTGGATGTGTGTGCAAATTTCAGGTTATTCAGAGGTGATTTGGTTGGGTTTTTGATCAAATGCGTGTTTCAGAAGTTTGTGAAAAACTTAGGCTTGAATTCGATGTAATTTGATGATTTGGTTGTTAGTTGAGATTTTTTGATGATTGGAGCAAGTTTGAATAATGTTTTAAGATGTGTTGGTACTTTTGGTTGAGGTCCCGGGGGCCTCGGGGTAATTTTGGATGGCTAGCAGGATGAAATTTGGAGTTTAAGGACTGCTGAATGGTCTCGTATCTGGTGTTTTCACTTCTGCGGAAATGGACCGCAAAAGCGATTCCCTAGAAGATGTTCCGCAGAAGTGAAGGTATAGTCGCAGAAGCGAAAGGTGGAGCCTGGGGAGTTTCCGCAGAACAGGACATCTGGACCGCAGAAGCAGTCTCGCTTATGCGAGTGGTGGACCGCAAAAGCGGTCCTGGGCAAAATTCGAGGAACCACAGAAGCGGTAGAGAATCCGCAAAAGCTGTGTTGCAGAAGCGAAAATATTATCGCAGAAGCGAAAAGGTCTGTTCACAGGTATTAAATTCTATCTTCACGAATTTTTGAAGAACTCAACATTTTCACTTCGGACTTGGAGGTTTATGTGCGATTTTGGAGAGGGAATCAAGGGACTTCATTGAGGTAAGGAATTTGCTGCCTAAAACATAAATGCAGTGTGTTATTACATGAATTAAGGGTGAAAACTCAAGGAATTAGAGGTCAAAAATGGAGGTTAAGGCTTGAACTTAAGAGAAAGAAAAATTGAGGTTTGAGGGAGCATTTGAGCTCGGATTTTGGTAAATTTGATATGTATAGACTCGTGAGGAGATGAGGAATGCATTGATGCTAAATTTTTTGATTTTCGAGAAGTGGGTCCGGGTCTCGGGTTTTAAAAATTTTGAGATTCTTGTTATTTTTCAATTATTTTCGATTGAGTATTGTCCCATTGGCATATTGTGATGTATTCGCTCTGATTTTAGTTAGATTCGACGCACGTGGAGGCCGATTTGAGGGGCAAAGTCATCGCGAGCTACAGATTTCGCCGATTCGAGGTGAGTAATGATTGTAAATGATATTCTGAGGGTTTGAAACACCGGACTTGCACATCCTAGTGCTGTATTAAGGTGACTTACACGCCGGATAGCGAGAATGGGGTAGAGCACCTTTGGGGATTGTGACTCGGTCCATCCCGATTAATGAATTTACTGCCTATTTGACTGGAATTAGTTGTTATCATCATAATTTGGACTGATTGCTATATTTGGGCTTCGAGCCAATTATTTGAACCCTTCGGGGTTTGTTGTTGATAATTCCTCACTGATTTAATCATGTATTTGAACTCAGTAATGTATTTTCTACTGTTTTAAAGACTCAGCCAAGTTATTATGCCTTAAATACTCGAAATGATATTTCCATAAAATGCTTTGGGCTGAGCACCATACTTTATTGTTGCCAGAGTGGCTTACGTGATTTTGTTGACTGAGTAAGGCGAGGGCCTGTATTGTGAGGATACTTATAGATAGGGCTGCACGCCGCAGCTGTACTATATTGATATTAAGGTCGAGAGCCTGATTGATGCCACGAGATGGCTTGATATTGCACTTGGGCCGTAGGAGACCCTCCGGAGTCTGTACACACCCCTAGTGAGCACCATCGACGCTAAATGGATCGGGCTGCACGTTGCAGCAGTATATGGATCGGGCTGCACGCCGCAGCGGTACCGGTACTATTTGATGTGTTTACCTTATTTCATTTGTCTGCTATTACATGATGTTGTGCTTCTTCTTGAAAAATTCACCTATTGTTCTGCTATGATCTGATAATCGAGTGTGGTTCCTGAGAGGCGGACTTCTTTGCTTAACTGCACTATTTGTTTTTGCGGCTATTTGCATAACTGTTGAAAAATTCATTTTCAAAAGGGGTTTTAAACTGAGCTAAGATATTTCTGAAGGTTTTATAGCTTCACCGCTTTCCCCCAAAGGGTTTTTCACTGCTCCTGTATAGCACGATGGTTTGCTTTACGTGATTTCTCACTGCTCAGTTGTTATTTACTTTTATTACTGACTGAGTTGGAGTACTCACTTTACTCCTCGCACCTCGCGTACAGTTGCAGGTATTTATTCACCCGGTAGTGGGTATTGGTTGCATGGAGGCAGAGTTGTAGAGGTTTTAGCGAGGTGACTTCCAGTGTTCGCAGCACCACTGTCTTTCTATGTAATTCACTATTACTGTTCAGCGTATTTCTAGGCTTGTAAGGTGGAATTTTATTCTTATAGATGCTCGTGATTTGTGACACCCCGGTTTGGGCTGTGTTTGGTTGTACTTCCGCTAAGTAATATTATAGAATCATCTTTAAAGGTGTCTATTCATGTTTATCTATTTTTTTGAAAGAGGCAAATAGGGTTGGTTGGCTGGCCTTGTCTTCACAAGAGGCGCCATCACGACCGGAGCGGGGTTTGGGTCGTGACATTTAGCAACTGCAAGTTCCGGTGTTGCAGCTTCACTTCTTCCTGGATGTCGAATTGCTCTTTCCCGCTTTAATATTCTTATTGATGTTAATAAGAATTTTAGCTGCAATATTAGTAAGTAAAGTTCATTAGCATCTTTAGTATGAGACGCAAAATTAATTGTATGGGATGAAATTTCAATGGTAAAAAAGAAAAGGGAAGAAGCGTTTGATTTGCTTTTAAGAGATCTAATGAAAACTAATATAATATTTGGTGGAAAGGTAGTTGCCTTCAGTGGTGATTTTAGACAAATTCTTTCCGTAGTGGAAAAAAGAAATATTTTATTCGTGAAAGTTTATTGTTCTTTGAAATTCGGAATCAACTTGAAATATTACAACTATCAGAGTATATGCGTGCGAAAATAAATCCTACTTTTTGTGAATATTTAATAAGAATTGCTAATGGAAAAGAAAGACAAAATACCTATGGAAAAACTCCTAATTCTCTCATTATTTCTTTTAGTTCTGAAAAAAATCATTGAATATGCTCTTCCGAGTTACTTATCCTGATTTATATAAATACTATTCAAATGCTTCTTTTATTACTTCTCGTGCTAGTCTAACAACTAAAAATATTTTCGTTGATGAAATAAATGACATGCTTCTTGCTCAATTTTCAACCACCAAAAAAGTTTACATTGCTACTGATGAGACAATTTATCCAAAAGATCAGAACGAGTACAAAGATTTTTGCACACTTTAAATCCTGCTGGTTTGCCTCCTTATAAATTATCTTTGAAGAAAATTTCTGCGATTATGTTGTTAAGAAATCTGAATCCCAATTGAGGTTTATGCAATGGAAAACAATTAACATGTAATGATTTTAAAACTTAAGTAATTAGTGCAATAATATCTAGCAGCGATTTTAAAAATAGACATGTATTTATTCTACGAATACCACTCATGACATTAGAAGATGAGAAATTACCTCTACCTTTTAAAAGAACATATTTTCAGTTCGATTATGTTTCGCCATGACAATAAACAAAGCTCAAGCTCATACATTAGATTATGTGGGTATCTATTTGCACGAACCTGTCTTTTCTCATGGTCAATTTTATGTTGCTTTATCAAGAGCCAAATATTCTAATTGCGTGAAAGTATTAATTAGAACACCTATAGCTGACGATGATGATGATCACTCTACATATAGCATAATCTATGATGAAACTATTACAAAGTTTTTTTCCTGACCGTATGCTATTATTTCTTATGGTAAATCTAATTATAACTTGATTTTATTTTATATTCTTTCATTTATATTAACCTATGTCTTTTTATTGTTAATGTATATTGTTATACAAATATCAATATGTTGTAATTACAAGTTAATTCCACTATGCGTGAAAGGTTTTCTATCAACATGATCACTCCCAATACAGAAGAATGTACCTGTAAGATCCAAGTAATTGATAAAGGTCGTCCCAAAGACAACAAAGAGAAAATCAAAAAAATATCAACTCATGACTCTACAGGATGAAGAGGCATTATTTTTTAAATTCACAAATTCGCCAACAATAATTGAATTAATCCATTTTTTTCTCATATTAAAATTTGATCGATTTTGCTGGTATAAGTTTTTCAAAATTTATTTGAATATTATTAAAATCTAATTGTATCTTATTTTCTTACAAGAAAATTAAGTTCAGGCATTATGTTCAATGCTGATATAATGTATTTTGAAGATCTATTTGATCATTTTCACATTTACTTGGTGTCAGTTGCACAGGTGAAAGAGTCATCTTAACAAATTCACAAGGACAATTGATAGACTCACCATTGTTGAGCCAATTGAAAAGGTCACTCCTCCGAAGGATCGATTTCCTCCGCCAACACGCCTAACTATCACAGTGTTTGACACTTTCGAGTATCAACCTGAAGTATCTGAATATTGTATTTAAAAATTTAATTATCTATATTTAGGCATAAACAATCCATTTATTATACCTTCTCAAAAATCTTTTTAGTATTATGACACAATGACTTTCATAATATATTAACTTACTTGTTTTTTTTAACACAAGATGTCCTTGCTATTGTGATTAATGGTAGCCCTTCAACATATGTTGCAAATGGAAGAAGAATTCATGAATTTATCATTATGGATAAGCAGTAAGGATATACATTCTCCTATTCTTTTACTCCATTTCTTTTGTTGTTCCTTATCTTCCTTCACCTCCTCATCCTCCTCTTCAACCTCCTCTCTTTTTTCGGCTGTAGTTGCTGGTTTTCTATTTTTGTGGCAAAAAAAGATTGCTTGTGATTCAACTATGATGTTTTTTTATCTTTTTTGCATCGTCTATAAATGCCTATATATTATCTAATTTGAAATCAATATATATGATATTAATTCAGAACTTTAATTTTTTAACCATTTGCCGCATATAGTTTGAGATTATATTTTCATATTGTAGTATTTCTGAGTGGTAAGAGGGTGAAGCGCTCGCACCATTGTAATATGGTTCTTCTTAAATCAAGCACACATAGAAATGAAAGCTTCGGGCTAAAATTCAGGATAGTGGCTTTATTAGGATTCTAGAAAATGCAATGTATGAAAAAGAACATCTTAGCCATTAGGTTGTGACTTTGTGCATTACCTTAATGAGTAACCTTAATGTATTCTTGATGTAATACAGTAGCCAATAACTGGGTGAATGATTTAGTTCTTTCTTTGAGATTAACAGAATTTGATACCCTGATGATATGTTAAGGGAGCATTTTGTCCAGAATAAAATTGGCTTTTCAGTTATTTAAATTAGTTTTAGTATAATACAAAAATGTACAATGTCATAAAAAGGAGATTGGCTTATTATGAAAATGGAAGATTTTCGGCTTGGACGCTAACCGATTCAAAGACCAATTCTTCCCAAGCTTTGCATATTTTCCAAACATTGCAGAAATGTTAATTGCAATTTGACTCTCTGTCATTGTCCATTGTATGTGGATATCCTTTTTTTCTTCTAAGCTAGATATTTGTTATTGTTCACAATTTCATATTAACCTTTTAAGCTTAAATTATATGTGATGTAGCTTGGATGCTTGATTTATGTATGCAATGTAAAGTATTTCGTTCTTTTTTTCTCTAAGTACTTGACTTCTTTTGTTTTTGCAACTTAACTATTTGGGAGAATTTATTTATATGGCATGTATTTTAATTTTTGTGTCTTCATGTTTGTAACTTCTAAATTTACATTACCTTGTAAATAAGGAGTGTCTTACATTTGAGGTTTATTTTACAGTCCAAGTTCATATTTAACTATTACTTTTTATTACGTTTACTTGACTTCCTTGCTACGAGAATATATTAGTTGAAAGTAATGACCAATTATATCAGAATATAAATTATCAATATTATGAATTGTTGTCATCTCAGGCTCATTTCATAATTTTTCTATATGCTTCAAGTTTTGGGTTAGTGAATTATTTTACAAGTTCCCACGGGAGAGCCTGATAGCAAATATTATATTTTCTTCATGAGGCTTCAATATAGTAATTGAACATCTTCTATTGATTGTTTATAGGAAAAACAATAATAAAATTCACACTCTGGGAAGATTTTATTGATCATTATGGGAATAAACTTTTGAAACAACTGAATGAATACCTAGTTATTGTTGTTAGAAAATTTTGATGATCATCGTCAGGTATTAGTACGTACATGATTTTACATTTTTCCTTTTCAAATATCAAATAATGAAATCAAATATTAATATTTGAATGCATGTAGGATCGTTGAACAAATTCAGTGGACTAACAAACACATTTAGTACAACAATCCAATTCAGTCCTCCTTACCCACAAACTATTAAGTTGAAGTTATGGTATTATGCATGTATTTCTTTGTGAATTATGCATTTCTAGAAGAATATTGTTGATATAATGAATTAATATATATAAGAATAAATTTTTTATATTTTATCTACCTTGTAAGGCGAAAACAATTGAACCAACGCTTAATGCATACAAGATAAAGAGTACATCTTCCACATGCTATGTTATGGTGGTTCCCTTTGTGGATGAAATCATATCTATTTCCAATATCCAAGCGCAACCTCAAGTAAGAAAAAAATAAATTATCTTATTCTATCGAAATTTAATTATTTTTTGTAGTCACAAAAAAATATGTGGCATTCTTGAATTATATAGGGACAAGTATTTTATATTAAAGATGATCTTTCTCTGCCAAATGAGAACCAACAATTTTGTGTGTTAGCTTGTTTTGGCTGTAAGTAATTGTTCACGATATCTTTCTCTCGGAGGATAATTTATTGTACAAATTGTCAACAATCCACTCATCTAATTCCAAGGTAAAAATGACACTACATTCTTCTATATGACTAATGACTATTTAAAGTTTATAGTTATTTTATTTTTATTCATCTAACCAAATATTTGCTCTACATTATAATAGATGTCAATTTAAAGTCACTGTTATAGACAATAGTGGTTTTGCAGCAGCCATTATTTCTAACAAACCCATCGAGAAAATTTTATGCCTCAGCTCAAAAAAAATTTATGACATCTACCATGTCAAGGTACATATTTCATATTACTATTAGATTGAAAAATATACAAATAGCAAAATTACCCTCTTTTGTTGTGCAACTAACCAATTTCATCCTCCCATAGACAAATTTTACCTCTTGCGGATGTGGAGAAACAGTTGAGTGGAAAGATATTTAACATTTAAATGAAAAAATTATTTATAAAATATCATGATACAATGTAAAAGTTATCCATTTTATCTTACATGAACATTGACAATGAGATCCACCAAGAGTTCCCACCAAGCATGATGGATGTTGCCAGGGGGAGTAAACGCGAAATTGAAAGCCTTCACTTCGAGGGAAAAGAAACTTAAGAGATAACTAACAAAGACAATGCTTCCTACTACAAGCGGGGCTTAAAAATAAGGACTCCTCCTTTGAAAAAGTAATTGTAAGTTATTTGAACTTTTTAATTTAGTTATTGTGCTTCATCTGATCATATAATTAATTTTAAGATGTAATTAATATGATAGTTCTAAAAAATAGATCAGCACATGTGTAGTTCATACGTACACTTGTTCTTGCACCTCTTAGCATTATTTAATCTTCTCTTGGAACGTTCTATTAATTTTAATCGATGTACAACATATTTACTTAATTTCACTTGTTCTCTTAGTTGAAGTTGACGCCGCATTTTGTTGCTGTTTTGGGATGCATTTGAAGGTATTTTGCTACTTTTTTGGATGTGGTTGAAGCCATAGTTATGTTGCTGCTTTCTGCCTATAGTTAAAGCTACTCTTTTGCTGGTGTGATATTAGGTTAGTTTACCTATTTACTATCTGATATTATACTACCCCATCTCCCATATTATTCAATTAACTTATTCTTCGTGGTTTATTAACATGTCAATACAGAATGATTTAACAAAAATTCACCATGTCTTCCTGACAAAATATGTAAAGAAAAAAAAAAGGCGAACAATGTCTTCAAACCTTCACTTCCCTTAATTCTTGCTCTTGGCCAAGGATGAAGTCTTTTCAACAGTTGAGCATCCTCATTTCTTAAACTATTTAACATGTTAAGAGTGGTCATAAAAACCCCCTCATATTCAACTTGTGCCTCACATCATTCTCCCCAACATCTGAAGAAACTTGTTGTAGTCTTAAATGTTGATAGTGAGCATAATGAGCTCTAAGTTTACAATAATTCTACTTTCAACTCGGGAAAAATATGATCTCTTTGTTTTATCATACACAACTTCTATTCTGTCCTTCAACATTACGCAAAGCCAAATCATGGAATAGTTGTACTAAAATTCTCAATTCCTCTAGATATCAAGCATGTGTGACTTGCTTCTACCACTACCATTATATCTTCCCATAAAAGGGATGAAGTGGCGTCGGCTATCTATCGGTAATACTTTTCTGTACTTGCAGCTTGAAGCCTTAAAATGTATAATTAATTGCAATTCACTATTTCCAATGGAATTAAGTCCATTTGAAGAGTAATAACCTATATGCACAAAACCTTAAAAAGGAAGTAAATATGACCACTTCAAGAAACAATATGGAGTACCAACAAGCTCTTTCCTTGATGGGTCTTCCCCCAAAGACTTAGTATTGAAAGAACTACATTGGTTATAGGTGCAAGACCGAGATGGGCACCATGATTGGTCAAACACACCAGAATTGATGTTTTCTTTGCTTATACTTCTGAAAATCGGAAGACTTAAAAGATAAATTTGTCTACATGTTGAATCACAATGTGATTTGCATTACAATTGAAATTAATTAATAGGACTCTAAGATGATGTCTCTCTAAATTTTGTTGTTTCTCTTTTTCTAGGTGTAACGACCCGACTGGTCGTTTTGAGATCTAGCGTGTCACTCAGTAGTTTGGGCCATGAACAGCTTTATTTTAAGTATTATGACTTGTACGTGTGGTTGGAATTGAATTTCGGGAACTCAGAGTTGATTTGGAAAGAGAATTCTCATTTCGGAAGCTTAAAGTTGAAGGAATCAACTAGGATTGGAATTTTAAGTAAACGATCTCATAATCGGGATCTGAAGGTTCCAGCAGGTTCGTATGATGATTTCGGACTTGGGCGTATGCCCAGATCGGGTTTTGGATGACCCGGGAGCATTTTGGCGCATATTATGGAAGTTGTCATTTGGAAAGAAATTTCATAAGTTTGGATTGAAGTGCATTTCAATTTTACCGATGTCCGTTTGGGATTCCGAGATTGGGAGTAGGTCCGCATGGTGATTCTGGAGTTGGGAGCACGATCGGAAGTGAATTCGGATGTCCGTAGGTCATCTTGGAGCTATTTGGCTAAAGATAAAAAATTGAAGGTTTTTGAGAAGTTTGACCGGAAGTGGACTTTTTGATATCGGGGTCGGAATGCGATTCCGGAAGTTGGAACAGGTTCGTAACATCGAATATGACTTCCCTGCAAAATTTGGGGTCAATCGAATGAGATTTGATAGGTTTCGACATCGTATGTGAAAGTTAGAAATTTCAAAGTTCATAAAGATTAATTTTGGCGCGATTCGTGATTTCGATATTGTTTGATGGTATTTAAAGCCTCGACTAAGTCTGTGATATGTTTTCATACTTGTTTGCATGTTCGGACAGGGTCCCGAGGGGCTCGGTGTGTTTCGGGGTGGTTTCGGACCATTTCAAGGCCATTTATAACTGCTGGTTTTTGGCTACAGTAGTATTCTATGCAATCGCGGGGAATTGGTCGCGATCGCGGTGAATAAAATGCGAGAAACGGACCAGTGAATCGCGATCGCGGAAATCCTTCCGCGATCATGTAGAGTAAATATTCGGCTGCACTGAGTCGACTTCGGAGGCTCATATCTCGCAACATATAAGGAATGATAAGATGATGTAAAAATAAAACTTGTAGCACTTTGTCTCTAGTTTCTACAAAGGTAAACCATTCATAATTTGGATTTGTGTACAAAGAGATATGGCTGTTACACTACAGGGTATCCGGGAAGATGAAGAAGAAAGTTGTGTTACACATGGGCTGATTTTGACAAATTATATCTAGAAATCTATAAAGAATTGGGAAATAACCAACGCATGACAGTTGTATATCTTTATGTTTAGTTTTTAGAACATTTAATCATTTGTCATTTAGAGTTATGTGCATAGAGTTATGACTATTCTACTAGAGGTTGTCCGGAAGGCTGGGAAATTGTTCTCCTCGAACGCGAATGTCACGACCCAAAATCCACTAAGGGTCGTGGTCGGACACTGCTGTCAGGCCAGCCAAGTCAAATACTAAATTAAATCTAGTTTAACACTTTTGAAATATAGGATTTTTCCTTCATTATTTAAAAATTTTAAAGAATATATTTTTGAATCGAATTTAAAAGTTAAGCAATTAATACAATACTTCAAACTATCCTAGAACTCGGAGTCACAAGTGCATGAGCATCTACTGACAAGAGAAATAACATACAACATCCGTCTGGAATACAATGGACGGAAAGTAAATGCAGTACAAAGGAAGGGACTACTCTAGCTGCGGCCGTCTCGAATGATGCAACTCACCTAGTCCCAGCGTCATCCATGCTGCCACGCCCAATAGGCTACTAGAGGTGTATATATACCTGTGCAACAAAAATACACAGAAGTGTAGTATGAGTACGTAATCAACGTGTACTCAGTGAGTGTCCCGCCTAATCCCGAAGGGATAGAGACGAGATCGTCAACTTTGACACACTCTAATGGTCCAACGGTCATTTATTCTCAATATAAATATCAACAGTAGATTTATTATCTAACATGATTTTTATCCAAATAGAGGAAACAAGTAAACACGTAATTCCTTCACAAGAAATTTCCAAGGTTTCTTTTCCTTATTAACAATATGATGTCGAGCCATAATGAGGCATGTAACAACTTAAATAAATCCAGGCAGCAATATAAGCATGCACAAATCATACAGAGGCGACGGCCCGATCTAACAGAAATAAATGTGCACTTGCCGAGGGTCGACGGCGTACCTATAGATACATCTATTAATCTGCCGAGGCGTTCGGCCCGGTCCAAAATAAACACATACACACAGACAGACAATCAGTCAAGGATTTTATCGAGGAGTAATTATCCAAATAAGCCAATTTATCGTTTAACAAATTCAGGAAATAATGTTTAATCTTTTTTTTTAAATTCGTTTACTAATTAAAGGGGATTTAAACAATCCAAGTCATCAATGAGTTCATAATTTATTCAAGTACAACATGCTTTTTGGGTCCTAAACTACCCGGACAATAGCATAATAGTAGCTACGCACAGACACTCGTCCCCTCGTGCGCACGTAGCCCCCACAACTAGGAGCACATAACCAATTTAACTCACCTATAGGGTAATTTTCCTCTCACAGAATTAGAAAGCAGACTCACCTCGCTCCGAAGACTCGCAACCAGCATTCTACATCCTTCCGAAAGCTTGAACCAATGCACATTGCACCAAAACTAGCCAATTAACGATAAACTAATGAGAATATACTCAACTACTTGTTAACAATTTAGATTATACAATTTTCCAACCCGTTTAATGAAATGACCAAAATGCCATCAGGCCCACGTGCCCGAAAATTCAAAATTCTCGAAGATAAAGGTTACCCATGACCTTAGGAACTCAAATATATGATTTTCTTCTAGTTCCATACTCAAAATCGTGGCTAAAATCCAAGTTTATAATTTTTCTAGGTTTCCAACCAAAACCTCAATATTTACTCTAATTCTCATGTCCAATTCTATGGTATAATCTTGCATTTAACTTGGGAATAAGTAGTAGTAGCTTACCTTAACATAGATGGTGAAAACCCTCTTTGAAGCTCTCCAAAAATCGCCCCATGAAGTGAAGAAAATGAGTGAAATGAACCAAATCCGACCTTTTAAAACACCCCACTGCCTTCAGCACTTTCCGCTTTTGCGGTCTAGGGACCGCTTCTGCGGTCTCGCTTTTGTGGTCCCTCTTTTGCGGAAATCCAGGCTGCTTCTACGGTCTCTCATATCATGCGACCAACCGCTTCTGAGGTCTACCCAGCGCAGAAGCGATTTCGCTTCTGCGAAAAAAAATCCGCTTTTGTGGTCCTTCCCACCCCTGCCCTCGTCCGCTTGTGCGGCTTCTTCTTCGCTTCTGCGGTCCCATTTCTGCAGAACCGAAAATACAAGATACCATCAAACTCAGCTCTTCGAAAAATCCACTTTTTGATCCGTTAACCACCTGGAATCCACCCGAGGCCCACGGGACTTCAACCAATCATACCAACCAATCCCCAAACACATTACGGAACTGCTTGAGGCCTCAAATCACATCAGACAACGCTAAAATCATCAATCGACCTCCGATCCAAACTTTATGAACTTTGAACTTTCCGACTTCTATTTCTGATGTTTAAAACTATCAAATCACGTCCGATTGACTTCAAATTTTGCACACAAGTCATATTTGACATTACGGACCTACTCCA
>MU709953.1:80740-116989 GCA_026770625.1 Nicotiana glauca
CTTCTGCGGTCTCTCAAATCACCCGACCAACCGCTTATGCGGTCTACCCATCGCAGAAGCGATTTCGCTTCTGCGTAACAAAATCCGCTTTTGCGGTCCTTCCTGTCCCCCCCCCACCCCTTGTCCGCTTCTGCGGCTTCTTCTTCGCTTCTACGGTGCTGCTTCTGCGGTCCCATTTCCGCAGAAACGGAAATACCATATACCAGCAAACTCAGCTTATCGAAAATCCAATTTTTGATCTGGTAACCACCCGGAATCCACCCGAGGCCCCCGGGACTTCAACCAATCATACCAACCAATCCCAAAACACATTACGGACCACCTCGAGGCCTCAAATCACATCAGACAATGCTAAAATCGTCGATCGACCTCCAATCCAAACTTTATGAACTTTGAACGTTCCGACTTCTAATTCCGATGTTTAAACCTGTCAAATCACGTCCGACTGACTTCAAATTTTGCACACAAGTCATATTTGACATTACGGACCTACTCTAACTTCCGAAATTTGATTTCGACCCCGATGTCAAAAAGTCAACCTCCAGTAAAACTTTCCAAAAACCTTCAACTTTCTATCTTTAGCCAAATGGCTTCAAAATGGTCTACGGACCTCTGAATTCACTTCCAGTCGCGCCCCCAACTCCAGAATCACTATACGGAGCTATTCACAGTCTCGGAAATCCAAACGTACGTTGATAATACCGAAATTCACTTCAAACGAAACTTATGGAATTTCTTCTAAAATACTAACTTCCACAATAGGCGTCAAAACGCTCTAGGTTTATCCAAAACCCACTCCGGGCGTACGCCCAACTCTGAAATCACCATACGAACCTGCTAGAACCTTCAGATCCCGATTCCGATATAGTTTACTCAAAATTCCAATCCTAGTTCATTCTTTCAACTTTAAGCTTCCGAAATGAGAATTCTCTTCCCAAATCAATCCCGTACTTCCCGAAATTAAACTCCGACCATGCGTACAAGTCATAATACCTGAAATGATGTTTTTCATGGCCTCCGACTACTGAACGGAGCGCTAGTACTCAAAACGACCGGTCAGGTCGTTACAGCGAAGAGTAAATTTTGGGCTGAAAAAATTGTTCTCCGTGATTTCGATGAGTAAATACCTGGGCAGAATGGCATTTTAGCGGGTTTAGCTCAATTTTCTTCATTTCTTCAAGGCATGGACGATTTTTGGAGATCTTCAAGAAGGGATTTCTTCATGTATGTTATGGTAAGTTACTCCTACTCATTTCCAAGTTAAATACAAGATTATATCATGGAATTAGACATGAAAATTATGGGAAAATTGGGATTTTTGGAAGAAAACCTAGAAAAACTTGATAAATTGGATTTTACCACTAATTTGAGCATGAAATTAGGAGTAAATTATATATTTGAGTTCCTAAGGTCATGGGTAATCTTTATCTCCAAAAAATTTTGGATTCCGGGCACGTGGGTCCGAGGGCATTTTGGTCAACTTTTCGATCGGAGTTAAGAATTGCTATAAATTAGATTGTAATGAATATTTGAGCATATATTAATGGATTTGTGTAAACGTTGGCTAGTTTTGGAGCGTGGTGTATGAATGATAGTCTTCGGAAGGGTGTGGAATGTAAGTTATGGATCTTCGGAGCAAGGTGAGTATCCTTTCTAACCTTGTAAGAGGGAATTATCCCCATCGGTAAAATAATTGATTATGTGCTCCTATTAGCGGGGGCTACGTACGCACAAAGTGATGAGAGTCCGTGCGTAGCTACTATTATGCTATTGTCCGGGTAGTTAGGTCCCAAAAACATGTTGTACTTGGATTATTTATGAACCCATTGATAGCTTGAATTGCTTAAATCGCATTGAATTAGTAAGTGAATTTCTAAAAGGACTAAACTTCATTTCTTAAAAAAAAAATTGTTAAAGGAGAATTGGTTTTATTTGGATAGATATTTTCCGATAAGTTCTTAATTGACTGATTGAGCATGTATCCCTATGTGTACCTATGTCGCATGCATGTTTCGCGAGCAGGGTATGTGTTTATTTATGGAATGGGTCGAACGCCTCGGCAGATTAAATAGATGCATCTATGGTTCGTGTCGTTCGACCCTCGGCAGTGCACAGTTTACATTTCTGTTGGAGCGGGCCGTCAACCTCGACATGATTTGCGCATGATATATTTTGTTTCCTGAGAATTTTAAATGTTGATATTGCCTTTCATGGCTTGATATAAATTGATAAGATAATGAAAAGTAAACCTTGAAAAAGACCATCTCGTGTCTACTTCTTCGAGATTAGGTGGGATACTCATTGAGTACAAATTGTTTACGTACTCATACTACACTTCTGTGAATTTTTGTTGCACGTGTATAGGTAACTCTAGTGGCCTATTGGGCGTAGTAGCACGAATGACTCTGGGACTAGGTGAGGTGTATCATTCGAGACGGCCGCAGCTAGAGCAGTCTCTTCCAGAGTACTGTATTTACTTCTTGTCCATTATATTCCGGACGGATGTGTATTTATTTTCTTGTCAGTAGATGCTCATGCACTTGTGACACTTGGTTCTGGGATGCTTTGAAGTATTGTATTAACTGCTTATCATTTAAATTTGATTTGAGACTATATTCTTTAAAATATCTGAATTTGAAGGAAATCCTAGATTTCAAAAGTGTTCAAGCGAGATTTTGATTAACTAATTTGGCTGGCTTGCCTGACAGTAGTGTCTGGCGCCACCACGACCCTTAGTGGATTTTTGGTCATGACAACATGGTATCAGGGCACTAGGTTCCTAGGGTCTCACGAGTCATGAGCAAGTCTAGTAGAGTCTTGCAGATCGGTACGGAGACATCTGTATTTATCCTTGGGAGGCTGAAGGACTATTAGGAGTACTTCCCTTCTTGATTCCTTGTCGTGTGATTTGATCCCTGGTGGCATGTGCCTTTAATTCATTCCTACTCAATCTTATACGACGTAAAACGCTCGTTATAAATCAAGAATTGAAGAATCATAATGGTACTACGGATGTGGTGCGGGATGTTTCTTCCGGTGTAGTTGATTGGATTATTATCGTCACCTTATGGAAGGATATTCTAATGTTTCAGCTCAGTAACAGTACTTCTGAGGGCTTTTAGGCCAGGCACAAGTTGCCATGATGCTTATGAATGACTGTTCCGCAGAAGTGATATGATGGTAGGATGTTGCCCATGTGTCGGGGCAGTGAATGACTTCAAGGGAGGTTTACTCAGTGCATAATCAAGAGATTCAGTATTTTATTCCCGGCAGGAGGAAAGGCAATCGAACTAAGGATGGTCAGATGTGGACTGGTGGAAGTAATGAGACTTGGTATTTGCAAGCATGGTGGAGCTTTCTTCTATGATGGGGGTATCGTGGTCCTAATTAAATGTACTAAGTTTGTCGGTGTCGTGATCTGCTACAATTTGCCTTTGGGGCAAGAGATTGTGAAATAGTATTGGAGATACAACTGTCAGATATCGCAGGGTGCGGTGGTTCAGGATTGAATCAGTGTTTCTAATGTTGATTGTTCGATAAATATGACCTTCGGAAAGGTTTCAAGCTAGCAGAAATTGTGGGTTCAAGTGCCACGAAGATAGATTTTTATTTAAGACAGCCACTGAATATCAAAGGGCGAGGAAGGACATGTGAGAAGCGCCAGGCGGTGTTCAAAAATTCTAAAAAGGATAGGTATATGAAGCGAATGTCGAGTAGTCGATTAAGGGGATGAGTTTCGCCAAAGTGGGAGAGTGGCGGAGTTGCATATGGGCTTTGCAGTGGGATGACCACGTACCTTAAGAAGGGTTTGGAGCGATTTGAGAATATTAGCACTTGGTTATTAGGGTCTACAGATCTAATTTGAAGTAGGGATTCTTGTGCGGCAGGAGATTTAATATAACGGAAAGGAGTCGCTTAAATGAAGAAGGATGCAGCATAACTTTGAATTGGAAAGGTGTTGCCGCAAAATTAAATGATGTCCACAAGGGGTAAATGAACCTATGCAGCTGGAGAGCGAGCTCAGGCTCAAAGAGGTGTTATTGATGCCGTAATAATTGTACCCCGTGCGGCAGCATTGGAAGATGTCGGGGAGAGCTTTTACAGGTGGGTTACCCAGGTGAGCATGTTAGAGGTCGCGTGGTTGGCGAGGCTTCTGCGAAGAATTATATCGGTTATATACCAAAGGGATTGGTTGTGCAAATATGATTGATGAGTCAAAATATATGAAAGGGTTTTACAGAAAGATTTCGAGAACTTTGGCGGTTGATTGCGCAAGGTTATGTCAATAAGAGATAAAGAGGACGGGTGAGTTCCTGGTTTATGAACTAATAGCTTCATGCTAAGTGGGAGAGTCCCACCGCTTATCATTGGGTTGTATGGTTAACTACTTGCGAGATTTTTGGCTATTAACATATCAATGGGCTATTTCAGCTACGGAAAGGACCATAAGTGGTAATTTAAGCAAAGGAAGTATTAAAGGCGGACTATCATTGGCCCTATTGGCCCATGTTCAGACTTGTGGAAAGATTCAAGATTTTGCCTTGTATAGATACGGGTTCCTAGGGAAGTGATTCGGCGGCCAAGAGGGTATTCATGTGATAGAAGACTTATAGAGTTGTATTATATTCGGGGCCAAGTACGAGCGGGTGGCTCTCAGCAACGACCCTAGTGGATTCAAAGAGGTCAAGTGTGGTGCCTAATGGTTTCCAGCCTATAGGTACGGTTAAGAACCAAGCTTGGTGGCAGTCTATGAGAAGAGGCACAAAATGTTCTATGATGTTTTGACTTGCGATGTGGCGATTGGGAGGTACGAAATGGTTAATGGGATTTGAGACAGCATGGTCTCGTGATTCAAGGCCACTCGAGATGAGTGCAGATGGAGTATGTTATATGCTGGATGGAGTTAGTATTATCTCTAAGGCAATCCAGGATAAATTGGAAAAAAGTAGATTGGTTGGCCATAGTTGAAATTAGCATATTGGTGTTAGTGATCAGTTTCCTTCAGCGTGATCAAGTTATGCAAGTGATTGTGATGGTACGTATCAGGCTTGTTAGCTGTCGTAATTGATGTTATTCAGAAGCATTCTACTGTTATGGCTTGTTATGTGGAAGTAGATTCCGGAAGGGCTATGGTAGCTTAGACCACTACTTAGAGATTTGCATATTCTACGGTTATCAGAATTCACCTATGTGATACTATGGATCTCCTAAAGTGAGTTAAGTGAAAAGTTTTCATATGAGGAAGTGTTAACCTATTAGTGGTTCCGGAGTTATAATGAAAATCATGTTCTATCGTATATTGGCATGTTGGGTGCAGTGAGTAGTATGGAATTTGAAGTGAAGACAAAATTTGCAGCTCGGTGTTGACAAGGATGTCGCGAGCTCGGATGAGCAGGAAAGGATTTTTGGATGATTAAAGATTTAAACCAAGTATAAAGGTTTGCGATAATGTCGTTAAATTGAGAATATATGCCTGGAGGGCACTCAGTTACTTGGTTGTGGACTGTGGATGAGTACTCCGGTTATGGCGGTTGTTCTTTTGTGTTACCAGAAAAGAGAAATTAGTATGGACCTTTGAAAGGACATTAGCTTAGTTTGATATGATCAGGATCAACTTGAGGTCAGTGGATGGATTTAAATGTGAATATGGGCTCTATGTCAGGCCAGTTGTGTTCATTTCAGTAATGCGCTCCTTATGGAGTAGTCAGGGTGTTATTTTGTTGTCAGATATTTCATGTAGTGATACGTTGCACCGTGGGAGTTGTGAGACGGCTTGAGAAATTGTTTATGTGTTGAGGATCCGCGGGAAATAACGTATTATGAGCAAAATGGCTCTTGAGATTCAGATTGTATATCGCACCTCAGTTGTGCTTGAGTTTTGTAGCTTATAGCACTATATGTTCCCTCAAGGATGGTATTATGCACTTAGCGTGCTTGTGACCAAATTTGATATCTTGTTGTAATGAGCAATTTAGCTCGATGTATATCTCCTTATGTGAGTTCTACGAGTAGATCGGTTGGCACGCTGCCATGGGTATGTTATTTGGATTGAGTGACACGCCGCCATGGCTATGTTTTTTGGATCGGGTTGCGCGCTGCAACAGCGTGATGTTCAGTACAGTTCCCCATATCTGTTTATTGTGTTCTGTTTCCTATTTTCTGAAGGAAGCTCATATTAGTTGTGCACCCGCGTCGCATGTATGATTCGCGAGCGGGGTAATTAAAATTCCTTTCAGAGTTCGTTTTCCTTTTGTATAACATTCTAATTGGTAGCCTATTGGCACATTGTGGCATCATATGAGACTTTTGATCATGTCCGGGATGGCTTATAGCCGGAGCAATTCGTACTGGGCGAGACAAGATCGTTGGATTTAGGATCGATGCAATCTGATTATATGAAGTATATTAAGGAGCTAAGACCATTATTTGGTTCAGAATGAGGTGATGGTTCTTGTCAGGGGTATATACTCAATGATTGGTTGACTCGGCAGTTGGTTAGGAATTTCTACACATCCATTCCATCGTGGCGGTATTGTAAGAGTTAGAGCAAGACTCATGTAGGTCATGAGGTGCAATGGGAGCATCAGATTCGTGGAATTTTGACTAAGTTGATCAGAAAATGTTATTGTGGTCTGGTGAGTAAAGTGATGCTAGGGGTGAATTAAGCAAAGTTATACAGCCATGTTTGGGTACACTGTGTAGTGATTGATATGGTGATCTTATGTTAGAATAGGTCGGGCTTAGAATTCCTGATTTAGGAATTAGGCTCTAAGGCTTATTTGCTTGAATAAAAGGGAATATCTTCAGAATTGACCGAGCTAAGGTGCTCAACTGAGTTGTGGTAGCACGAGAAGATGCATGAGGTATTAAAAAGTGATTTCAGACTACTTCAGTATAGTTCTCAGCACGTTCGAGGACGAACGTATATTTAAGTGGGAGAGAATGTAAAGACCCGACCGGTCATTTTGAGCTCTAGCGCGTCACTCAACAGTCTGGGGCCATGAACAGCTCATTTCAGGTATTATGACTTGTACGCGTGGTTGGAATTGAATTTCAGGAACTTAGAGTTGATTTAGAAAGATAATTGTCATTTCGGAAGCTTAAAGTTGAAGGAATCAACTAGGATTGGAATTTTGAGTAAACGACCTCGGAATCGGGATCTGAAGGTTCTAGCAGGTTCGTATGATGATTTCGGACATGGGCGTATGCCCAAATCGGGTTTTGGATGACCCGGGAGCGTTTTGGTGCATATTATGGAAGTTGGCTTTTTTGAAGAAATTTCATAAGTTTGGCTTGAAGTGCATTTCAGTGTTAGCGATGTCCGTTTGGTATTCTGAGTCTGGGAGTAGCTCCGGATGGTGATTCTGGAGTTGGGAGCGCGATCAGAAGTGAATTCGGAGGTTCGTAGATTATCTTGGAGCTATTTGGCTAAAGATAGAAAATTGAAGGTTTTTGAGAAGTTTGACCAGAAGTGGACTTTTTTATATCGGGGTCGGAATGCGATTCCAGAAGTTGGAACAGGTCCGTAATATCGAATATGACTTGTTTGCAAAATTTGGGGTCAATCGAATGAGCTTTGATAAGTTTCGGCATCGGATGTGAAAGTTAGAAATTTCAAAGTTCATAAAGATGAATTTTGGCGCGATTCGTGATTTCGACGTTGTTTCATGTAAATTGAAGCCTCGACTAAGTCCGTGATATGTTTCCAGACTTGTTGGCATGTTCGGACGGGGTCCCGAAGGGCTCGGGTGAGTTTCGGGGTGGTTTCGGACCATTTTTAGGCCATTTATAATTTCTGGTTTTTGGGTATAGCAGTGTTCTATGCGATCGCGGGTAATTGGTCATGATCGCGGTGAGTAAAATGTGAGAAACGGACCAGTGAATCGCGATTGCGGAAAGCCTTTCGCAATCACGTAGAGTAAATATTCTGCTGCACTGACTCGACTTCGGAGGCTTATATCTCACAATCTATAAAGAATGTTGAGATGATGTAAAAATTAAAGTTGTATCTCTTTAAGTCTATTTTCTAGAAAACTAAACCATTCATGATTTGGATTTTTGTACAAAGAGATATGGGTGTTACACTACAGGGTGCCCGGGAAGATGAAGAAAAACATTGTGTTACACATGGGCTGACTTTGACAGATTATATCTACAAATCTATAAGGAATTGGGAAATGACCAACACATGAAAGTTGTATATCTTTGAGTTTAGTTTTTAGAACAGTTAACGATTTGTCATTTGAAGTTGTGTGCAAAGGGTTATGACTATTCTTCTAGAGTCTTTCCGCAAGGCTAGGAAATTGTTCTCTGCGATCGCGAAGCTCTTTCCGCAATCGCGAAGAGTAAATATTGGACTGGAAAAATTGTTCTCCGCGATCGCGAAGCATTTTCCGCGATCATGATGAGTAAATAACCAGGCATAATGGTATTTTAGCGGGTTTAGCTCAATTTTCTTTATTTCTTCAAGGCATGGACGATTTTTGGAGAGCTTCAAGAAGGGATTTCGTCATCTATGTTAAGGTAAGTTACTCCTACTTATTTCCAAGGTTAATACAAGATTATATCATGGAATTAGACATGAAAATTATGGGAAAATTGGGATTTTTGGAAGAAAACCTAGAAACTTGATAAATTGGATTTTACTACAAATTTGAGCATGGAATTAGGATTAAATTATATATTTGAGTTCCTAAGGTAATGGGTAATCTTTATCTCCGAAAAATTTCGGATTCCGGGCACGTGGGCCAGATGGCATTTTGGTCAACTTTTCGATCGGAGTTAAGAATTGCTATAAATTAGATTGTAATGAATATTTAAGCATATATTAATGGATTTGCGTAACAGTTGGCTAGTTTTGGAGCGTAGTGCATCAATTAGAGTCTTCGGAAGGATTTTGAATGTCAGTTATGGATCTTCGGAGTGAGGTAAGTCTCCTTTCTAACCTTGTAAGAGGGAATTGTCCCCATAGGTGAAATAATTGATTATGTGCTCCTATTTGCGGGAGCTACGTATACATGAGATGACGAGAGTCCGTGCGTAGCTACTATTATGCTATTGTCCAGGTAGTTAGGACCCAAAAGCATGTTATACTTGGATTATTTATGAACCCATTGATAGCTTGAATTGCTTAAATCGCATTGAATTAGTAAGTGAATTTCTAAAAGGATTAAACTTCATTTCTTAAAAAAATTTGTTAAAGGAGAATTGGTTTTATTTGGATAAATATTCCCCAATGAGTTCTTAATTGACTGATTGAGCATGTATCCCTATGTGTACATGCATCGCATGAATTATTCACGAGTAGGGTATGTGTTTATTTATGGAACGGGCCAAACACCTCTGAAGATTAAATTGATGCATCTATGGTTCGTGTCGTTCGACCCTCGGCAGCCGTCGACCTCGGCATGATTTGCGCATGATATATTTTGTTTCCTGAGAATTTTAAATGTTGATATTGCCTTTCATGGCATGATATAAATTGATAAGATAATAAAAAATAAACCTTGAAAATCCTTTATTATTTGTTAAAGGTGTTTACCTGTTTTCGCGCTTTGTGAGTTAGAACTGCAGTACAAATCCATGATTTCCTCACACTTTTCGTATATTATTATTGGACCTCTAGCGGGTATTGAAGTCGACCATCTCGTCTCTACCTCTTCGAGATTAGGCGAGATACTCATTGAGTACACATTGTTTATATACTCATGCTACACTTCTGTGCATTTTTGTTGCACAGGTATAGGTAACTCTAGTGGCCTACTGGGTGTAGCAACACGGATGACTCTGGGACTAGGTGAGTTGTATCATTCGAGACGGCCGCAGCTAGAGCAGTCCCTTCCAGAGTACTGTATTTACTTCCTGTCCACTGTATTCCGGACAAATGTTGTATTTTATTTTCTTCTCAGTAGATGCTCATGCACTTGTGACACTGGGTTCTGGGATGCTTTGAAGCATTGTATTAACTGCTTATCATTTAAATTTGATTTGAGACTATATTCTTTAAAATATCTGAATTTGAAGGATAATCCTAGATTTCAAAAGTGTTCAAACGAGATTTTGATTAAGTAATTTGGCTGGCTTGCCTGACAGTAGTGTCCGGCGCCACCACGACCCATAGTGGATTTTAGGTCGTGACAGTGGTAGTGTGTGTGTTTCATTATCCTTTTATCAAAGGTGTCACGACCCATTTTCCATAATAGGTAGTGATGGCGCCCGACACCATTTGCCAGGCCAGCCAACGCGGAAGTATAATTAAATTCTCCTTTTACCTTTTCCAAAAACCATTATAATAGATTTTTCCCAATTTAAAGTTATAAACCAATGAAGATCAATGAAATGTAAAGACAGTTATACAACCCAAAATGATGTCTACTACTGTGTGTGCCAGAACCTGGTGTCACAAGCTACGGGAAACAAGTAGAATATGCACAAAAGAATAATACTTTATCCTACTGTCTGGATCATGATAGACAGACATAACAAAAAAATACAAGGAAGACTTCTTTGGCTGCGGATCGGAAAGAATGGAATGCTGGCGCGCCTATAGATGCATCTATTCATATCGAGGCGTTCGGCCCGATCCACAAATAAGGATGAAATATCAAGTTCACGCACATGGCACATAAGTGGTCAAAAATACCAAATCAAACTTAATTAACTATACAAGTATGCTCATATCCCCTTTTTAAGTCTCTAGTACACACTAGGTGTTCATAACAACAACTTAACATAAGAGATATATTTACTAGGCATGTTGTAGGTCCTAAGCTACCCGGACATTTAACATAGTAGTAGCTACGCACGGGCTCTCGTCACCTAACGCGTGCGTAGTCCCCTCATTTAGCAACAAACGCTCAAACATTTAATCCTAAGGGGACAATTCCCTCTTACGAGGTTAGAAAGGAGACTCACCTCGCTTCGAAGCACACTTCCGATATCAAGAATAAGCCCAAACTCTCAATTTGTAGCCAAATGAGCACCAACTAATTAAAATAAGCAAGAACTAGTCAATAAGAGCTTACAATGTTAAATTCCAGTTGTTTAAGCAATTTCCTAAATTCCGACCCCGGGCCCACGTACCCGATTTCCAATATTGTTTGAAGGAAGTTGTCCTCTATCACCTAAGGATCACGAATATATGATTTTTAGTTCATTTCATGGCAAAATTATAGGATTAAATCTTAGTTTTAATTAAACCCTAGGTATAACTCTAATCTCTTGATTTTTACCTATTTTTTAGTGTTAAATCTACCCAATGTTTACATATTTGAGCTAAAAGGGAGTGGGGATTACTTACCTTGCAATGATATGTGGAAACTCTCTCTTTGAAACCTCCAAAATCGCCAAAGTGTGTAGTGAAAAGTGAGAGAAATGAGTTTGGGATCTTATTAATAAACCTTTCTATCCCCAGTGATTTCCGCTTCTGCGGACATGAGCCTCTTTTGCAGAAAAGGGGCAAAGAGGCATGGGCTGCTTCTGCGGTCTGAAACTCGCTTTCGCAAGTCCTCTTAAGCGGAAAGCCCACCGCTTCTGCGGTTATGGGCCTGGGGCGGATGGATCGCTTCTGCGGTCAGGGGTCCGCTTTTGCGGTTTCCCCTGGGCCTGGGCCCTTCCGCTTCAGCGACTACTGGACCGCATCTACGGTTCCGCTTCTGCAGCCCAAGAACCGCACATGCGGTTATGACAGAAGCACCAAATTCCCAGCCCTTTCTCAATTTCCAACATCACTCGAACCTCGACAATTTTAAGCTCGGGCCTCCCGAACCCCGCCCGAATATACCGACAAGTCTGAAATCACAAGGCGGACCTACTCAAACTCTCGAAACACTCAAAACAATGCTAAATTGAGGAATAACCACCAAAACCAAATGAATCAATTCATTGAACTTCAAGTTCTTAATTCTCCTCTAACGGGTCAAAATGCCCTTAAACTACTCGGATTGACACCAAATTTTGTGGGTAGGTCTTAACTGATATTTCGGACTTGTACCAAGTTTCGGAATCGAAATTCGAACCCGATACCTAGGAAAACAATGATTTCTTTGTTTATTTAAATCTTTGAAACTTAAACTTAACAATTTCACATAAAAATTCTTTACTCGGGCTAGGGACCTCGGAATTCGATTTCGGGCATACGCCCATGTCCCATATTTTCCCACGGACCCTCAGAAATTGCCAAATCACGATTCCAGGTCCGTTTCCCCAAAATGTTGACCGAAGTAAAACTTATCCATTTTAAAGAAACTTAAAGAACCAACTAGACTTATTGTTGCTCAAAACTCTTCTAACTTCCGAACCACTCGTCCCCGCAAGTCATAATTTAGCTAAAGCAAGTGCGAGAAGTTTTATTTAAGGGGGCGGGGTTCAAAAGTGCAAAAAACCAGTAGGGTCGTTACATTCTCCACCTCTTAAACAAACGTTCATCACGAACGGACATAGAAAAGTACCTGGACTGCTGAATAAGTGGGGATATTGGCTCCGCATGTCCTCCTCGGACTCCCAGGTCGCCTCTTCGATCGGTTGGCCCCTCCACTGGACTATTACCGCAGAAATACTCTTGGACCTCAACTGGCGGTCCTGTCTATCAACAAAGGCAACTGGCTCCTCCTCGTAGCCCAAGCTCTCGTCTAGCCGAATGGTACTGAAATCCAACACGTTTTAATAGTCGACATAATACTTCCGAAGCATCGATACAAGAAGAATGGATGAACTGCTGATAAACTGGGAGGTAAAGCAAGCTCATAGGCAACCTGTCCAACTCGCCTCAACACCTTGAAGGGGCTAATAAACCTTGGGCTCAACTTGCCCTTCTTTCCAAACCTCATAATGCCCTTCATGGGCAAAACCTTCAAGAGAACCTTCTCACCAATCATGAATGATATGTCGCGCACCTTCTGGTCCATGTAACTCTTCTGCCTGGACTGAGCTGTGCGGAGCCTCTCCTAAATCAACTTTACCCTATCCAAAGCATCTTGAACCAAATCTGTACCAAGCAACTTAGCCTCACCAGGCTCAAACCACCCAATAGGAGAACGACAACGCCGACCATATAATGCCTCATATGGGGCCATGTCTATGCTGGACTGATAGCTGTTATTATATGCAAACTCCGCCAAGGGTAAGAACTAATCCCACTGCCCTCCAAAGTCAATCACACATGCTCTAAGCATATCCTCTAAAATCTAAACTGTCCGCTCTGACTGCCCGTCGGTCTAAGGATGGAATGTCGTGCTAAGCTCTACGTGGGTCCCCAACTCACTCTGAACAGCTCTCCCAAAATGGGAAGTGAACTGAGGGCCTCTGTCTAATATGATGGAGACTGGCACACCGTGCAGCCTCACTATCTTGCGAATGTAAATCTGGGCATATCTCTCCATCGTATAAGTAATCGCCACGGCAATGAAGTGGGCCGACTTGGTCAATCTATCCACAATAACCCACACTAAATCAACCTTCCGCTTAGTCCGCGGCAAACCAACCACGAAATCCATGGTGATGCGCTCCTATTTCCATTCCGGAATGGGCATCTGCTGAAGTAGTCCACCTGGCCTCTAGTGTTCATATTTGACATGATTGCAATTCAAACATCTAGCAACATACTCTACTATGTCCTTCTTCATCCTTCGCCACCAGTAGTGATGTCTCAAATCACGATACATCTTCATGGAACCCGGATGGATGGATTACCTTGAACTGTTGGCCTCCCCTAGAATCCTCTCCCTCAAGCCATCAACACTAGGGACTCACACATGGCCCTGAAGCCATGACACACCATCCTGGCCAATAGAAATCTCCTTGGCACCTACCTAAAGTACCGTCTCTCTGAGAACTGCCAAATGTGGATCATCGAACTGTCGGGCCTTAATCTGCCCCAATAACGAAGACTGAGCAACCACACATGCTACAACCCGGCTGGGCTCTGAAATATCCAATCTCACAAGTCTATTAGCTAAAAACTGAACGTCCAAAGCTAATGGTCTCATCTCAGCAGGAATGAATGCCAAGCTACCCATACTCTCTGCCTTCCTACTCAAGGCGTCTGCTACCATATTTGCCTTGCCTGGATGATAAATAATGGTAATGTCATAATCCTTTAGTAACTCAAGCCACTTGTGCTGCCTCAAATTAAGATCCCTCTGCTTCAACAAATACTGCAAGCTACGATGGTCTGTATAAACCTCACATGACACTTCATATAAATAATGCCTCCATATCTTAAGAGCATGAACAATCGCCGCTAACTCTAGATCGTGCACAGGGTAATTTTTCTCATGAACTTTCAGCTGATGTGAAGCATATGCAATAACTCGCCCCTTGTGCATCAATACACATTCCAAACTGACGCGAGAAGCATCGCAATACACTGTATACATCCCTGAACCGGAAGGAAATACAAGAACTGGTGTCGTAGTCAAAGTCGTCTTGAGCCTCTAGAAGCTCTCTTCACAATCATCAGACCAACAAAACGGGGCACCCTTTTGGGTCAACCTGGTCAGAAGTGATCCAATAGATGAAAAGCCCTGCACGAATCGCCGGTAATAGCCTGCTAACCCAAGAAGCTCCTGATCTCAGTCAGGAAGTAGGACGTGGCCAACTCTGAACTGCCTCAATCTTCCTGGGATCCACCTTAATACCCTCTCCTGACACTATATGCCCCAAGAATGCTACTGACTCTAGCCAAAACTCACACTTGGAGAACTTAGCATAAAGCTGCAGTTCTCGCAAGGTCTGAAGCACTACTCTCAAATGCTGCTTGTGCTCCCCAGGCTACGTGAGTATATCAAGATGTCGTCAATGAAAATGATGACAAAAGAATGAATATAAGGCCTGAACGCCCTGTTCATCAAATCCATAAATGCTGCTGGAGCATTAGTCAAGCTAAAGGACATCACCAGAAATTCATAGTGGCCATGCCTAGTCCTGAATGCAGTTCTCGGAACATCTTAATCCCGAATCTTCAGCTGATGATACCCCAACCTCAAGTCGATCTTAGAGAACACCCAAGCACCCTGCAACTGATCAAACAAATCATCAATACAGGGCAATGGATTCTTCTTCTTAATGGTAACTTTGTTCAATTGGCAGTAATCAATGCACATCCGCATAGTCCTATCCTTCTTCTTCACGAATAGTACTGGTGCACCCCAAGGCGATATACTGGGCCTAACAAACCCCTTTGCTATCAACTCCTCCAACTGCTCCTTCAGCTCCTTAGGAGCCATACGGTATGGTGGGATAGATATAGGCTGAGTTCCTGGAGCCAAATGGATACACAAATCAATATCGCGGTCCGAAGGCATGCCAGGAAAATCAGAAGGAAATATATCGACGAACTCTCAGACTACTGGCACTGAATCAATCGTCAGAGACTCTGCGGAGGTGTCTCGCACATAAGCTAAATAAGCTAAAAACACCTTCTCCACCATGCGCTGAGCCTTCAGGAAAGAAATGACCCTGCTAGGCATATCAACTGTGGAACCCTTCCACTCCAATCTCGGCAACCCTGGCATCGCTAGAGAAACAATCTTGGCATGGCAATCTAGAATGGTGTGATATGGAAATAACCAATACATGCCCAGGATAACCTCAAAGACGATCATATCGAGTAACAGAAGATGTGCTCTAGTCTCAAAACCACAGAAAGTAACCACACAAGACCGGTAGATTCGGTTCACAACCACAGAATCACCCACAGGAGTGGACACATGAACAGGAATACCCAAAGGCTCAGGAGAAATAGCCAGTAAATGAGAAAACAGAGACGATACGTAAGAATAAGTTGACCCTGGATCAAATAATACCGATGCATCTCTACCGCTAATTGAGATAATACCTGTGATGACGATATCTGAGGACAATGCATCCGGCCTGGCTGGAAGAGCATAGAATCTAGCCAGAGCACCGGCTGTCTGGCCTCCACCTGATTGTGGAGTAGCTGGCTGACCTCTCCCTGTCTGGCCTCCACCTTTGGATCGGCCTCTACCACTCTGCCCTCCACCTCTAGGTGGCTGGGCCGCTGGTGCTGGAGTCATGGGTTGCTGCCCCTGCTGTACTGCCTTGCCCCTAAGTCTGGGGCAGTATCTCCTTATGTGTCCTGTGTCACCGCACTCAAAACAATGTGGTGTGGCGACCTGCTGCCTTGATGACTCGTAGACCCCATGGGAGGATCCTGGATAGCCGGTGGGCGATATGGAGGGTCCGGTATAGCACTGAAGTAGGGACCAGAAGAACTCTGAGGACCTGAATACCCACTGGAAGAACCCTGAATAGCTGGCAGGCGGTAGGAACTCTCTAGCATGGCACTGAAATAGGGGCGTGCTGGAGCACCCCGGGCAGGAGGTGGTGGTGCTGAAGATGGGGGCCTATTGGGCTGACCCCTCCCATACTGGCCTCTGCCCCTAGCTGGGGCACCTCCGAACTCTCTGAAGAATCTGACTCTCTTGTCCTGCTACATCTGCTCCCTATCCCTCTGGCGATATCACTCAATCCGGCGAGCAATCTCAACCACAAGCTGATACTTTGTACTGATCTCCACCTCTCGGGCCATACCCGATCGAATACTGGGCTGCAATCTGGCGACAAACCACCACACTCTCTCTGTATCTTTATGGAGTATCATAAGTGCATGGTGAGATAACTCAGAAAACCTTGCCTCAGAGTCAGTCACAAACATTTGACCCTGCTCAAGGTGCTCAAATTGATACCGCAGCTCTTCCCTCTCATAGGGAAGAATATACCTGTCCAGGAACAACTGTACGAACGGTCCCCAAGTGATGGGAGGAGAACCGGCGGGCCTAACAAGAACATAAGACTGCTACCATCTACGGGCCCTACCCTCAAGCTGAAATGTAGTGAAGTCGACCCTATGCGACTCCAATATCCTCATAGCGTGCAGTCTGTCCCTGCACCTGTTGATGAAATCCTGGGCGTCCTCATGACGCTCAACTCCGAAGACTGGAGGGTGAAGTCTGCTCCATCTGTCTAGTAACTTTTGCGGATCGAACTCCACAGCTGGCCTAGGCTAGGGTGCCACTGCAGCAACTGGCTGAACCCCCTCTGCGGGTAGTGCACCCGGAGTCTGATATACCGCAGCTGCATGAACTGGAGCCTGAGAAGTAGGGGTCTGTGCTCCCCATCCTACCTGCGAATTAGCTGGGTCTGCTGGAAATAAACCAGCCTGAGTCATGGTGTCCATAAACCGAAGCATACAACCCATGACCTCCTGAAATTCCGGCGCAGTCATGAAATCTGTCGGAGTAAGCACAGCTGCGGGCGCCTCGCCCTGCTTCTCAATAGTGGATCCCTCGTAGGGTCTGCCGGTGGTGCAACTGGAATATCTCTTGGACGCCCTCGTCCCTTACCACGGGCCTGTGCCCTCCCCCGGCCTCTACCTCAGCCTCTGGCAACAGGGGGAGCAGCTCCTCACGGGTCCGGAATGTCAGCGGTATGCGTCCTCACCATCTGTGAGAGAATAGAAGAGGAAATTTAGTACACTGACCATTGCACGATGGAAAATGAATAAAAAGTAGTATTTCCTAACACCCTTTATCCCCTCGAAGATAAATGTAGACGTCTCCGTACCGATCTACAACACTTTATTAGGTTTGCACGTAACTTGTGAGACCTATGTGAACCTAGTGCTCTGATACCATGTTGTCACGACCCATTTTCCATAATAGGTTGTGATGGTGCCCGACACCATTTGCCAGGCCAGCCAATGCGGAAGGATAATTAAATTCTCCTTTTACCTTTGCCAAAAACCATTATAATAGATTTTTCCCAATTTAAAATTATAAACCAGTGAAGATCAATGAAATGTAAAGATAGTTATATAACCCAAAATGACGTCTACTACTCAATATGCCAGAACCCGGTGTCACAAGCTACGGGCAACTAGTAGAATATGCACAAAAGAATATTACCCTATCCGACTGTCTACATCAGGATAGACAGACACAACAAAAAAATACAAGGAAGACTTCTTTGGCTGCGGATCGGCAAGAAGGAAATGCAACTCACCGTAGAAGTCCCAGATGCGCTCACTGATATGCACCAGAATGATGTCTGGATCTACCTGCCTCAAATCCTGTACATTTAAGTACAGAAGTGTAGCATGAGTACATAAACAACATGTACCCAGTAAGTATTCCATCTAATCTCGAAGAAGTAGAGACGAGAGGTCGACTCGATACTTACTAAGGTCAATTAAAAAATATATATATAAGTATGATGAGTTCAAATCATGGAATTTACAAGCATCGACAGTTTCATGTAAAGTGGTATAAGTCAAGAAATCTACAACACCAAGTTAATAGTTTATCATACGAGATAATGGCCAAATAAAGCATATATAAGCTTTTTCCACATTTAACATGCGCACATAATACCGAGGCAACGGCCCGAACCAAACGAAATAAATTGTGCACTTGCCGAGGGTCGACGGCGCGCTATAGATGCATCTATTCATATCGAGGCATTCAGCCCGATCCACAAATAAGGATGAAATATCAATTTCACACACATGGCACATAAGTGGTCAAAAATACCAAACCAAACTTAATTAACTATACAAGTATGCTCATATCCCCTTTTTAAGTCTCTAGTAAACACTAGGTGTTTATAACAACAAATTAATATAAGAGATATATTTACTAGGCATGTTGTAGGTCCTAAGCTACCTGGACATTTAACATAGTAGTAGCTACGCACGGGCTCTCGTCACCTAACGCGTGCGTAGTCCCCGCCCCGCATTTAGCAACAAACACTAAAATATTTAATCCTAAGGGGACAATTCCCTCTTACGAGGTTAGAAAGGAGACTCACCTCGCTCCGAAGCGCACTTCCGATATCAAGAATAAGGCCAAACTCTCAATTTGTAGCCAAACAAGCACCAACTAATTAAAATAAGCAAGAAATAGTCAATAAGAGCTTACAAGGTTAAATTCTAGTTGTTTAAGCAATTTCCTAACCATTAATGCAAATTTCCTAAATTCTGACCAGGACCCACGTGCCTGGATTCCAATATTGTTCGAAGGAAGTTGTCCTTTATCTCCTAAGGATCACGAATATATGATTTCTAGTTCATTTCATGGCAAATTATAGGATTAAATCTTAGTTTTAATTAAACCCTGGGTATAACTCTAATTTCTTGATTTTTACCTAATTTTTAGTGTTAAATCTACCCAATGTTTATATATTTGAGCTAAAAGGGAGTGGGGATTACTTACCTTGCAATGATATGTGGAAACTCTCTCTTTGAAACCTCCAAAATCACCCAAGTGTGTAGTGAAAATTGAGAGAAATGAGTTTGGGTTCGTATCAATGAACCCTTCTGTCCCCAGTGATTTCCGCTTCTGCGGAAGAAATCCCGCTTCTGCAAGTTCTGCCTCTGCGGACATCAGCCGCTTTTGGCAAGGGGGCCTGGGCCGCTTCTGCGGTCTGAAACTCGCTTCCGCGAGTCTGCTTAAGCGGAAAGCCCACAACTTCTGTGGTTATGGGCCTGGGGCGGATGGACCGCTTCTGCAGTCGGGGGTCTGCTTCTGCGGTTTCCC
Source organism: Nicotiana glauca (assembly GCA_026770625.1). Classification (NCBI taxonomy): domain Eukaryota; kingdom Viridiplantae; phylum Streptophyta; class Magnoliopsida; order Solanales; family Solanaceae; genus Nicotiana; species Nicotiana glauca. The sequence goes on from MU709953.1 coordinate 100,294, forward strand.
TGGGCGTCACCCCTTCCGCTTCAGCGACTCCTGGACCGCATCTGTGGTTCCACTTCTGCGGCCCAAGAACCGCAGATGCGGTTATGACAGAAGCAGCAAATTCCCAACCCTTTCTAAATTTCCAACTTCACTCGAACCTCGACCATTTGACGCTCGAGGCTCCCGAGCCCCGCCCGAATAAACCGACAAGTCTGAAATCATGAGGCGGACCTACTCGAACCCTCGAAACACTCAAAACAACTCTAAATCGAGGAATCAACCCCAAACCAAATGAATCAATTCATTGAACTTCAAGTTCTTAATTCTCCTCCAACAGGTCAAAACGCCCTTAAACTACCCGGATTGACTCCAAATTTCACGGGTAGGTCTTAACTGATATTACGGACTTGTACCAAGTTTTGGAATTTAAATCTGAACCCGATACCCAGGAAAATAATGATTTCTCTGTTTATTTAAATCTTTGAAACTTAAACTTAACAATTTCACATAAAAAATCATTACTCGGGCTAGTGACCTCGGAATTCGATTTCGGGCATACGCTCAGGTCCCATATTTTTCTATAGACCCTCAAAAATTGCCAAATCACGATTCTGGATCCGTTTCCCCAAAACATTGACTGAAGAAAAACTTGGCCTTTTTAAAGAAACCTACAGAAGCAACTAGACTTATTCTTGCTCAAAACTTTTCGAACTTCCGAACCACCCATCCCCGTAAATCATAAATTAGCTAAAGCAAGTGCAGAAAGTTTTATTTACGGGAATGGGACTCAAAAGTGCAAAACGACCAGTCGGGTCGTTACAAAAGGAGTTTGATATTTAATAAAAATTAACATGCTTTGCATTATGATATTGTATCATTAAGGATTGTTTGATCAATAATGGTGTAAGAGGAGGCTACTTATGTTAATCTTGTAGGGAGGCATCATCCCACAATATAAAAGTGCTTTAGAAAAGATTGATTGCATGGATATTACCCTAAAACTTAATTCTTTATGTTATATAGGTATTGAAACTAGGTATTTTTCTGTGAATTTGCAGATGTCATTGCAGATGTCAGTACTTTTGTTGCACTTCAAAGAAGAAGAACAATTACAGTATGGACAAAAAATCACCTTTTGTGAATATAGATATATCTAATAGATGTAAATATTATTCCACTTTCGAAGTAAAATGCATCTACTTTTGTTGAAATTTAAATAACAATATGTTTATATATGTATATTTAGTATTCTTATGGATGTGAATACTGTGTCACTTCAATGATGTCTCAACTTCTGTCCCTTCTATGCAATTTTATATCTAAACAAATTAATCACAAATAGTAATTTCATTTTCTACAGTATTAGGCTCGTGCTATGCACGGGCAGAAGAATAAAATACAAGAATAGCTAAAAATTTATTTAAGCCCTACATTAGTCAATAAAGCGACCGTTCTAGAACCACAGGACTCGAGGGGTGCCTTACACCTTCCCCTCGGTCAACAGAATTCCTTACTCAACCTTCTATTTTGTAGACCATAAATTAGGAGTCAAATCTTCCTTTTGATAAGGGATTCAATAAAAGGTGACTTTTAACATCAAAACTCAATTTCAAGTGGTGACTCTAAATAATAAATAATCTCTTTCCAAAACGTCACTTTAATTGGAAAAACTCTTGGTATTACTTTAATCCTGACATCACTTGATGGATGTCTTATAGATCTATTAATCCCTCTTGGTGTCATGGACAAACTCTGGTGACCGAAATTTGACGACCACCACTGTCGTGCCGCCCTCTACCATTACCAAGCCTAACATTTTACCAAGTTATGAGTTAAGGACGAGCTTTTCCAGATGACATGGTGTTGAATATGTTGCTCGATTTTTCAGAATTGGAAATTCTGACATCAATCGCCCGAAAACGTTCGTTCGAGGATCGTTCGTTATTATTCGTCATCACTGCTCATTGTCCTCGGTGTGTCCTCATCGCTCGAGTTATATAGAATTCCCTCGTTTGGTATAACAATATTTCCACTCTTCTTTTTTGATTGATTTCTGATTCGTTTGTCTATTTTAATGTACTTTTCAGTTTAGTAGTTTTAATTTATCTTTTAATCAACAACTTTAGTCGTCGCTCTATGATTTTTGAATAATGTGTTAGTTTAGCCACGTAGTTTGTTACTACGTCGTTGCTTCTAAATAATTGGTGCAATGTTTAAATGTTTTATTGCGCTGAGTTAGCCATCTTTAAAACCCGTTTTAGTTTGTTTGACCATTATCTCAATAAAATCTTTATTCCTGATTTGTTGCTATTAGATATTGATTTAGTTAGAATTCTGGGCAGCATTGGGTCTTTCAATTTTTTAACTACCCATTGGTCTCTGTTTGTATTTGTTTTCTTAGTTTTGAGTTGAAAAAAAAAGAGATTAAGAAGGTGGGAGTATTTGTGTAACAACCCGGCCAGTTGTTTCAAGATTTGATGCCTCTTTCGCTCATTTTCTACACCTTTTGTATTCTACAACTGATATATGACTTATTAGGTTAGTCGGTTCGGGCCCGGAGTAATTTTAGAATAAATTGAGATACATAGTCTCTTAATTGAAAGCTTAAGTTGGAAAAGTTAACCGGATATTGACTTATATGTAAATAACCTCGGATTTGAATTATGATAGTTCTGTTAGGTGATTCTGAACTTAGGAGCACCTTCGGATTGTGATTTGGAGGTCCGTAGTAGAATTAGGATTAAAATACCGAAAGTTGGAATTTTGTAATGTTTGATCAGGAGTGTACTTGTTTTATAAACAACATGTACCCAGTAAGTATTCCGTCTAATCTCGAAGAAGTAGAGACGAGAGGTCGACTCGATACTTACTAAGGTCAATTAATATATATATATAAGTATGATGAGTTCAAATCATGGAATTTACAAGCATCGACAGTTTCATGTCAAGTGGTATAAGTCAAGAAATCTACAACATCAAGTTTATAGTATATCATATGAGATAATGGCCAAAAATAAAGCATATATAAGCTTTTTCCACATTTAACATGCGCACATAATACCGAGGCGACGGCCCGAACCAAAAGAAATAAATTGTGCACTTGTCGAAGGTCGACGGCGCGCTTATAGATGAATCTATTCATACTTAGGCGTTTGGCCTGATCCACAAATAAGGATGAAATATCAAGTTCACACACATGGCACATAAGTGGTCAAAAATACCAAACCAAACTTAATTAACTATAAAAGTATGCTCATATCCCCTTTTTAAGTCTCTAGTACACACTAGGTATTCATAACAACACATTAATATAAGAGATATATTTACTAGGCATGTTGTAGGTCCTAAGCTACCCGAACATTTAACATAGTAGTAGCTACGCACGGGCTCTCGTCACCTAACACGTGCGTAGTCCCCGCATTTTGCAACAAACGCTCAAACATTTAATCCCAAGGGGACAATTTCCTCTTACGAGGTTAGAAAGGAGACTCATCTCGCTCCGAAGCGCACTTCCGATATCAAGAATAAGCCCAAACTCTCAATTTGTAGCCAAACAAGCACCAACTAATTAAAATAAGCAAGAACTAGTCAATTAGAGCTTACAAGGTTAAATTCTAGTTGTTTAAGCAATTTTCTAACCATTAATGCAAATTTCCTAAATTTCGACCAGGGCCCACGTGCCCGGATTCCAATATTGTTCGAAGGAAGTTGTCCTCTATCTCCTAAGGATCACGAATATATGATTTCTAGTTCATTTCATGGCAAATTATAGGATTAAATCTTAGTTTTAATTCAACCCTAGGTATAACTCTAATCTCTTGATTTTTACCTAATTTTTAGTGTTAAATCTACCCAATGTTTGTATATTTGAGCTAAAAGGGAGTGGGGATTACTTACTTTGCAATGATATTTGGAAACTCTCTCTTTGAAACCTCCAAAATCGCCCAAGTGTGTAGTGAAAATTGAGAGAAATGAGTTTGGGTTCGTATTAATGAATCCTTCTGTCCACAGTGATTTCCGCTTCTGCGGAAGAAATTCCGCTTCAGCAGGTTCCGCTTCTGCAGACATGAGCCGCTTTTGGCAAGGGGGCCTGGGCCGCTTCTGCGGTCTGAATCTCGCTACCGCGAGTCTGCTTAAGCGGAAAGCCCACAGCTTCTGCGATTATTGGTCTGGGGCGGATGGACCGCTTCTGCGGTCGGAGGTCCGCTTCTGCTGTTTCCCTGGGCGTCGCCCCTTCCGCTTCAGCGACTACTGGACCGCATCTGTGATTCCACTTCTGCGGCCCAAGAACCGCAGATGCGGTTATGACAGAAGCAGCAAATTCCCAGCCCTTTCTAAATTTCCAACTTCACTAGAACCTCGACCATTTGACGCTCGGGGCTCCCGAGCCCAGCCCGAATATACCAACAAGTCTGAAATCATGAGGCGGACCTACTCGAACCCTCGAAACACTCAAAACAACGCTAAATCGAGGAATAGCCCCAAAACCAAATGAATCAATTCATTGAACTTCAAGTTCTTAATTCTCCTCCAACGGGTCAAAACGCCCTTAAACTACTCGGATTGACACCAAATTTTACGGGTAGGTTTTAACTGATATTTTGGACTTGTACCAAGTTTCGAAATTGAAATCCGAACCCGATACCTAGGAAAACAATGATTTCTTTGTTTATTTAAATCTTTGAAACTTAAACTTAACAATTTCACATAAAAATTCATTACTTGGGCTAGCGACCTCGGAATTCGATTTCGGGCATATGTCCAGGTCCCATATTTTCCCACGGACCCTCAGAAATTGCCAAATCATGATTCTGGGTCCGTTTCTCCAAAGCATTGACTGAAGTCAAACTTGGCCTTTTTAAAGAAACCTACAGAAGCAACTAGACTTATTCTTGCTCAAAACTCTTCGAACTTCCGAACCACCCATCTCCGCAAATCATAAATTAGCTAAAGCAAGTGCGGAAAGTTTTATTTACGGGAATTGGATTCAAAAGTGCAAAATGACCAGTCGGGTCGTTACAAAAGGAGTTTGATCTTTAATGAAAATTAACATGCTTTGCATTATGATATTGTATCATTAAGGATTGTTTGATCAATAATGGTGTAAGAGGAGGCTACTTACGTTAATCTTGTAGGGAGGCATCATCCCACAATATAAAAGTGCTTTAGAAAAGATCGATTGTATGGATATTACCCTAAAACTTAATTCATTATGTTATATATGTACTGAAACTAGGTATTTTTCTGTGAATTTGCAGATGTCAGTACTTTTGTTGCACTTCAAAGAAGAATAACAATTACAGTATAGACAAAGAATCACCTTTTGTGAATATAGATATATCTAATAGATGTAAATATTATTCCACTTTCGAAGTAAAATGCATCTATTTTTGTTGAAATTTAAATAACAATATATTTATATATGTATATTTTGTATTCTCATGGATGTGAATACTGTGTCACTTCAATGATGTCTCAACTTCTGTCCCTTCTATGCAATTTCATATCTAAACAAATTAATCACAAATTGTAATTTCATATTCTACAGTATTAGGCTCGTGCTATGCACGGGCAGAAGCATAAAATACAAGAATAGCTAAAATTTTATTTAAGCCCTACATTAGTCAATAAAGCGATCGTTCTAGAACCACAGGACTCGAGGGGTGCCTTACACCTTCCCTTCGGTCAACAGAATTACTTACTCAATCTTCTATTTTATAGACCATAAATTAGGAGTCAAATCTTCCTTTTGATAAGGGAGTCAATAAAAAGGTGACTTTTAACATCAAAACTCAATTTCAAGTAGTGACTCTAAATAATAAATAATGCCTTTCAAAAATGTCACTTTAATTGGAAAAACTCTTGATATTACTTTAATCCTGACATACTTGATGGATGTCTTGTAGATCTATTAATCCCTCTTGGTATCATGGACAAACTCTGGTGACCGAAATTTGACGACCACCACTGTCGTGCCGCCCTCTACCATTACCAAGCCTAACATTTTACCAAGTTATGAGTTAAGGACGAGCTTTTCCAGATGACATGGTGTTGAATATGTTGCCCGATTTTTCAGAATTGAAAATTCTGACATCAATCGCCCGAAAACGTTCGTTCGAGGATCGTTCGTTATTATTCGTCATCACTGCTCATTGTCCTCGGTGTGTCCTCATCGCTCGAGTTATATAGAATTCCCTCGTTTGGTATAACACTATTTCCACTCTTCTTTTTTGATTGATTTCTGATTCGTTTGTCTATGTTAATGTAGTTTTCAGTTTAGTAGTTTTAATTTATCTTTTAATCAACAACTTTAGTCGTCGCTCTATGATTTTTGAATAATGTGTTAGTTTAGCCACTTAGTTTGTTACTACGTCGTTGCTTCTAAATAATTGGTGTAATGTTTAAATGTTTTATTGTGCTGAGTTAGCCATGTTTAAAACCCGTTTTAGTTTGTTTGACCATTATCTCAATAAAATCTTTATTCCTGATTTGTTGCTATTAGATATTGATTTAGTTTTAATTCTGGGCAGCATTGGGTCTTTCAATTTTTTAACTACCCATTGGTCTCTCTTTGTATTTGTTTTCTTAGTTTTGAGTTGAAAAAAAAGAGATTAAGAACGTGGGAGTATTTGTGTAACAACCCGGCCAGTTGTTTCAAGATTTGATGCCTCTTTCTCTCATTTTCTACACCTTTCGTATTCTACAACTGATATATGACTTATCAGGTTAGTCGGTTCGGGTCCGGAGTAATTTTAGAATAAATTGAGATACTTAGTCTCTTAATTGAAAGCTTAAGTTGGAAAAGTTAACCGGATATTGACTTATGTGTAAATAACCTCGAACTTGAATTATGATAGTTTTGTTTGCTCTGTTAGGTAATTTTGGACTTAGGAGCACCTTCGGATTGTGATTTCGAGGTCCGTAGTAGAATTAGGATTAAAATACCGAAAGTTGGAATTTTGTAATGTTTGATCAGGAGTGTACTTGTTTTATATCAGGGTCGGATTGGATTTTCGGAAGTTGTAGTAGGTCCGTGTCGTCATTTATGACTTGTGTGCAAAATTTAAAGTCAATCGGATGTAATTTGATAGCTTTTGACTTCGTTTGTAGAATTTGGAAATTTCAATATTCATTAGACTTGAATCCGTGTATAGTTCATGTTTTTATGTTGTTTGAGGTGATTTTAGGGTTTGACTATGTTCGTATCATCTTTTAGGACTTGATGATATGTTTGGTTGAGGTCGAGGGGGCATCATGTGAGTTTTGGGTGGTTAATAGATCATTTTGGGACATAGGAGGTTGGGTAATATCTTCAGGTGTGTTATTCTCATTTCCTCTTACGCTTTTGCAGGAGTAGCCTCGCGTTCGTGAAGGGTGTTTATAATCTCGAAAGATTTCGTTCTTCACGTTCGCGATGAAAAGGATGCATACGCGAAGGTATGGTCTGTGTTTGAATCGCGAACGCGGGAAAGGTATTACGTTCTCGAAGATATGTTGAGGCAGCTGGGGAACCAGGTCCATGGTCTTTGTGTTTGCGGGGCATGGGTCACGTTCGCGATGAGCAGAGTTGGTAAAGCTTCATCATCACGAAGCGTTGGTCGCATTCACAGAGAGTTATATTGAGGGGCGGACATAATGGTCTATGCGAACGCGAGAGGTTGGTCATGTTCGCGAAGAAGAAATAACTGGGCAGCAGTGTTAAATTTCAAAAATGAGGGTTTGAGTCCATTTTTCATATTTTGAGCTAGAGACCACGAATTAGGGCGATTCTTAAGGGGATTTTCGAGAGGCGGATTGGGGTAAATGATTCTTACTTGGTTTTGGCTAAATTCCATGATTATGTCTTTAAGTCCATCATCTAATTTGTACTTTGGGGTGGAAAACTAGGGAAAAAGAGGAACAGTTCTTAACTTAGATTTTGTATGTTTTGAATGTGATTTTGTTATCGTATTTGAGTAAATTTGATATGGTTAGAATGGGTTTTCGGGTTTAAATATCGAAAATAAAAGTTTGAAATTCTAAAGTTCATAAAGCTTGGATTGGAGGTCGATTCGTGGTTTTGGCATTGTTTGATATGATTTGAGACCTCGAGCAAGTCCATAATGTATTTTGGGACTGGTTGGTATGATTGGTTGGGATCCCGGGGGCCTCGGTGGGTTCCAGGTGGTTATGGGATTGAATTTGGAGATTTTGAGAAGGCTGAAGGATTGATGCTTCTGTCGTAACCGCATCTGCGGTTCTTGGACCGCAGATGCGGGATCGCAGATGCGGTTCTCCTTCGTAGAAGCGGCCCAGGGCGGCCCATGCCAGGAACCGTAGAAGCGGTTACGCAGATGCGGCCTGGAGACCGCAGATGAGGTCCCATCCCCTTTTCCCCTTTATCACAGATGTGGCCCCTTATTTGCAGATGCGGTCCCCTGACTGTAGATGCGAAAATCGCTAGACAGTGAGGTTCATTTAATACGGGCTCAAGGTTATTTTTGTTCAATTTCACTGACATCTTGGGCGATTTTGGAGCTCTTGGGGAGGTGGTTCCGTCATTTATCATGAGGTAAGTAAGTTATGCTAGCTTTGAGTTAAACACAAGTTTTATATATAGATTTAGACATGGAAATTTGTAAAAAAAACTTGGGGTTGAGGGGAAAACCTAGAAAATTATTATTCTTGGGTTTCAACCTTGATTTTGGGTATGGAATTATGAGAAAATTATTTATTTGAGCTCGTGAGGCTATGGGTAAACTTATTCTTCAAAAATTTTGGAAATCCGGGCACGTGGGCCCGAGGGTATTTTCGTCAACTTTTCGATCGTGGTTAGGAATTGTTATAAATTGTCTTGTAATGAATAATTGAGTATATATTAATGGATTGGTATCATAATTGGCTAGCTTTGGAGCTTTGTTCATCGGTTTGAGTCTTCGGAAGAAAGTGGAATGTCGGTTATGGATCTTCGGAGCGAGTCTCCTTTCTAACCTTGTAAGAGGGAATTGTCCTCATAGGTGAATTAATTTGATATGTGCTCCTATTTATGGGGCTACGTACGCACGAGGTGTCAAGAATCCATGTGTAGCTACTATTATGCTATTGTCCAGGTAGTTAGGACCCAAAAACATGTTATACTTGGATTATTTGTGAACCTATTAATAGCTTGAACTGCCTAAATAACATCGAATTGGTAAATGAATTTCTAAACAGATAAAATTCATTTTTCTTAAATGATTAAAAGAGGATTTGTTTTCATTGGATAATTACTCCGTGTGGACTTCTTGATTGACTGTCTGTGTGTATATTTTTGGAACAGGCCGAACACCTCGGCAAATTAAATAGATGCATCTAAGTCTCGCGTCATTCGACTCTCGGCAGTGCACAATTTACTTTCTGCTGGAGCGGGTCGTACGCCTCGGCATGATTTGCGCATGCTTGTATTGCTACCGTGAACTTGTTAAAGTTGTTATTGCCTCTTCCTGGCTTGAGAATATTTTGATAAATAATGAAAAGGAATGTTGGAAATTTCCTATAAAGAAATAATTATTACTTGTTTCCTTCTATTGGATTAAAATCATATTTATAGAAATCCACGATTTAATATATTATTGACATCACATTATTGGACCCTTAATAAGTGCCGAAGTCGACCTCTCATCTCTACTTCTTCGAGATTAGACAGGATACTTACTGAGTACACGTTATTTTTGTACTCATACTACACTTCTGTACATTTTTATTGCACAGGCTCATGTGTTATTAGTTGTCTACTGAGCGTAGCAGCACGGATGATACTGGGACTAGGTGAGTTGCATTATTCGAGGCAGCCCGCAGCTAGTATAGTCCCTTCCAATATATCGTATTTACTTTCTGTCCACTGTATTCCGGACGGATGTTGTATTTTATTTCCTTCTTAGTAAATGCTCATGTACTTGTGACACCGGGTTCTGGTATGATTTTGAAATATTTTGTATTAATTGCTTATTATTTAATTTGAATTGAAGCTGCTATATTTTTTTTATTTATAAAAATTGAAGAAAAATCTTAGTTTTCAAGATTGTTAAAATGAGAACTTCATCAAGTAATTTGGTTGGCTTTTCAGACAGCAGTGTCCGGTGCCATCACGACCCTTAGTGGATTTTGGGTCGTGACAGCTAGGGTGGCATCTACAGATCAACCAGTTGCCCTAATTCAGGATCAGGTCCTAGATGTGGATGCGCCAGTAGGACCAACTGTGCCCATTGTGATTCAAGACCTCCAAGAGGCCTTAGCTCAGATTTTGATCGTTTGAACCAGTCTTGCTTGGGTGGTATCTGTTCCAGCCATAGTAGCCACTTCTTAGGCTATGAGAGGTACTCAGACTCCCGCCACCCGTAGACCTGAGTAGGCGGAGTAGGGACTCCACACACCGGGGGCATTACCAGCCCAGCTGGTGGTAGTTGCTCGGGCTTATATGGCTCCTACTATGACTGATAATGATTAGTGAAGACTAGAGAGGTTTGGGAGATTTCACCCTCCATCGTTCAGCGGGGCAGAGTCAGAGGATGCCCGGGGTTTCTTGGATAGATGTCAGAGGATGCTCCATACAGCAGGTATCATGGAGACCAATGGGGTATCGTTCACCACTTATCAGTTTATTGGGGCTACATTCACCTGGTGGGAGGCTTATGAGAAGTGTAGGCCAGTCGGTGTAGAGCCACTTACATGGCAGGAGTTCTCCGTTCTCTTCTTGGAAAAGTATGTATCGCAGTCTCGCATAGAAGAGCTACATAGACAATTGGAGCAATTGTATCATGATGATATGATTGTAACGCGATACGAGATAAAATTTTCTAAGTTATCCTTTCATGTGGTTTGGTTGGTTCCCACGGATAAAGAGTGGATGAGGATGTTCATTGATGACCTCAAATTTTAGTTGTGGGTGCTTATGATAGAGACGGGGTGTTTGGTGCTACTTTTGATGAGGTTGTCAACTTTTCTCGATAGATAGAGTTGGTCCACAGCCAAGAGTGGGTTGAGATAGAGACCAAGAGGTCTCGTGGATCAGTAATTTTGGGGGTATTCCTTCTGGAGGTCAGTTTCACCACCGTAGAGGTCGTCCCAATAGGCATTCTTAGTCGACTCATCCAATTCACAGTGGTGTATCATTTGGCCATGGTTCTCACAGTTTTTAACAGGGTCACTCATCTCTCAGTGCCCTTCCTGCTCAGAGTTCATCTCATGCACCATCAGCTCATGGTTCATCTATGTTGGGTCCTTCTAGCAGTTATCCCGGTGCGCAGGGCTCCCTTTAGTCCCCACCGCCATTTGTAGGGAGAGGTTGCTTTTAGTGTGGAGCTTTGGGTCATATCAAGAGGCATTTTTCCCGCCTTTCGGGAGGTTTATCTTACCATAGGAGTCAACATTTGACTTCAGCACCAGTTACTTTACCACCCTCCCAACTAGCTCATGTGGAGCTCAATTAGCTAGGGGCCACCCTAAAGGTGAAGGCCGATCCGGTGGTAGTCAGGCCTGTTCTGTGCACTCCTTGTCAGACCAGATGCTATTTCTTCAGACACAACAATCACAAATATTATCTTATTATGTCACTGAGATGCTTCTTCATTATTAGACCATGATTCCACCTATTCATATCTATCATCGTATTTTTCTCATTTTCTAGATATGCCCTGTAAGACTTTAGTTTCATTTGTTCATGTATCTATACCGGTGGGCGATATTATTATTGTGGATTGTGTGTATCGGTTGTGTGTAGTGACTATAGGGAGATGGGAGACTAAAGTTTATCTCTTGCTACTTAGTGTGGTTGATTTTTATGTGATATTGGTTTTGAATTGGTTGTCTCCATGTCATGCTATTTCGGACTGTCACGCTAAGACTGTGATGTTGGCGATGTCGGGGTTGCCACGGATTTAGTGACAAGGTTCTTTAGACTATGTTCCCAATAGAGTGATTTCATACTTGAAGGACAAGCAGATGGTTGTGAAGGGTTGTTTATCTTATTTGGCCTATATTCCCAATAGAGTGATTTCATACTTGAAGGACAAGCGGGTGGTTGTGAAGTGCTAAAACCCCTACTATTGATTATGTTCCGATGGTACGAGATTTTTCGGATGTGTTTCTTGCATACCTACCAGGTGTCACACCTCCTTTTTCACTACACTCTCGGAAGGGATATAATAAAGGGAGTTTTTCCAATTAAAGGACAATCGAAACGGGATTATATTATTAAAAGATTCAGAGTCGCCACTTGGGAGATTTATGATGTCCCAGGTCACTGGTTTAAAATCCCGAATCAAGAAAAGGAATGACTCTGTTTAACTGTCCGCGAACCAAAAATCCGAGTAAGGAATTCTGTTAACCCGGGAGAAGGTGTTAGGCATTCCCGGGTTCCGTGGTTCTAGCACGGTCGCTTAACTATTATAATTGGCTTAGTTACCTGATTTAAGAATGTTTTGAACCTATGTGCAAATTTTAACTTTTAACCTCTTTTATTCATTTTAAAGAAGAATGAACTTCGTTTAAAACATGTCTTTGGATCGCGCCACATGAAATGCACCCACAGTCCTAAGCAAATTTTATTCAACGTTTTAAGATTTGATTTCGGTCACATGAAATGCACACCCGAGTTTAGAAAAGTAATATTATTAAAATATGTACCTAAAGCAACTACACGGTTTTAGCTTTGCGAGGGACATGTAAATTTGCTAAATTGCATGCCTCGATTTCTAATCATTTTAAAAGATATAATTAAGCGAGGGTCATGCATTTGAGATTTTATTTGGCGCGGCGCACCTCAATTTCATTTTTTAAGGATATTCATACTAAAGCTCGGAGGGCCATAAATTATGAGTTATCTAATTATGGCTCACCTCAAATTATTTAAAGGAGTCTAGTTAATTAACTAAATCTAGGTATATAAATACCTGATACTTCAAGACACAACGAAAAGGGAAGTAACATTTGTTAATGAAACATCCAATCGAACGAACAAGGCCACCTCATATCTGAAAGAAGCTATCAAGCTTGGGCCTAGAATTGAGCCCAAATTCAAAACCTCAACAGGTTTGAATGAGAGACTCAGTATCGAGTCCCTACTGGCCAAGAACTAGCGAAATTCAACAAAAACAAAACATTCAGTAGACCAATATATGTATAAATAACATCTGGGCTCGTTTGTTATGCAGCTGGGCCAACGTTAGGCCTAGTTCTTATGGTCCAAATGATTCAAATCAAGTAATGCAAATCAATTGATGCCAACACAGAACTTGAAATCGAATTAACTAGCTTAAACTCTGACTTTTAAAACATTTAAACAAATTAACTAAGCTAAATTTAAATTCTATCCTCCATGCATTTTTTGGATCTAATTTGAAACTAGAACCATCTAGCAGTCAAACGAACGAACCATTGGGCTCAAACAGCAAGCCCAAATAGCAGTAGCAAGCCGTCTGCCTCTGCGAATAGTTTCAACATCCCAAGCTCAATGAGATCAACCTTTTAAAGAACAAGGTTGAGGATCCCAGACTCAACATCGAGTCCTCACCAAAGCAAAACAACCCTTTACCTTCAACCATAAACTGGTAATTTCATCATCACTCAATACCTAGTACACCAGGAGGTTTCGACTATTACTAAGACCATATACTCGACTTCAAACTACCAAATACTCATGCTTGAATTCAAATTTAAGATAAGCTTACAAAATACAACAGAAAAAAAACTTCAAACCAAGCTACTCTTTCTCAATACTAAAGGATATCAAAATCTAGAGACTTAGATCGCATCCAGAACTCTTAATGAGCACATATTTATTTATAGATCATGTTAAAGACATGAGATGACATGTATGCTTCAAGATTAATTACAAAACACTAAAGAGGTAAAAGGAAAGCAAGTAGAATAAAATCCAAATGTGGCTTGTATTCAGTCAGGTTCCAACTCAAAATACATCATGTGTTGACAATGCTTTGGAAGGATACCCGGGAAAGCAAAGTAAAGGAAAGGGCGAGAATCAACAAAGCAGAACGAGTAGTAGCAGTTTCAGGAGTAGAGATCAGCCCCCAAACAACCAGAAAAACAGCTCTAAACCCAGGATGACCGATAATATTTCACTTTACCAAACTCGGACCAAACCAACAGCCCAGCAGGACTCTCACCAAGACTTTGATCACCAAATTTAAACCATTTCTCACTCAGATGAATCAAAACAGTTTCAGGAGTTAAGAAAGAAACCAAAATTACTGAAAACTTAATGAAACAATAGCTTTCTTCTTTAATTCTCAGCAGTTTTCTTTTGAGGATTTTTTAGCTATTCGATTTCTGAATTCAGCTGCAAGTTATTATGCCTTTATAGGCAAGTTACTAGGGCAGTCTTAGAGAATTAGTTTTTCATTTTAATCCTTTTTTCTACTTAGCCCTTGATTTTTTTTGAATTGTTACCCAAGCTAAATCTGAAATTTCCTAGAAGACCCATACTAGAAGCTTCTAAAACAGTTACCAAATATTCCTCCTTCCCCATTTCCTAAACTACCCCCCAAGTGCCATGTTTTTAATTTAGCCTACCAAATGAGTTATGGGTCTAATTGACCTAAGGGTCCAGCCCCAAACCTGGGTTTATTCTTTTCTTTGGGCCCAGGTCTAAATTCACGATCCAAAAAAATGAGAAGATAGGAAAGCCTATGCACAAATTATGAATCAAAAGATTCAATTACGACCCAAAAATTAAAATTAACATAAAGAAAGAAATTAAGCTAATCAAATAAACTAAAGAAGAAGCAATTAATATTTAGACTGATTAACAAAAATGACTGCAAAACAAATTGAGAAAACTAGAATAACAAAGAAGAAGAAGATATAAGAAAATAAGAACAATGAAAAAGAGGGCAAAAACATACCGAGATGATTATTAGAAATAGGCGAACCACAATTTTGAACACAAAACTCCATGAGATCTTCAATTTTTTGCGGAAATGAACTTTAATCATGTGTTCTCAACTGAAAACACATGACTAAAGTCGATTTCGGCCCCAAATCTTTAAAGCCCTGCCTGTTTGATATTTTGGGATTTAGGGCTCAATTCTTTGATCCAAAATTTGAACAATTTGAGGGTAATTTGACAGAAATCAAATGGGGATTTGAGATGGGGGAGAAAAGGGGATTCAGGGGTATGATTTTGGGGTTGAACAAAGGCGGCGCCGCCACCGGTGGCATTGTGGCGGTGCTAGAGTTTGTGATTTCAGATCAAAATTTGAGTGATTTGGGTAGGTTTTGAAGGGAATTAGTTGTGGATTAGGGATGTGGAGGCGGAGAGGGGTCCGTGGTAAAGATCTGGTAGAGGTTGGTCGCTCGCCGCCGCCGTAGGTGATTTCCGACGGTGGCAGATGGTGGTCTTAGGGTGGCGTTACATTTGGTCTCTAAAGGGTGTGGGCGTGTGAGAGAAGTGTGATACAAGGTTGTTTGGAAATTAATATGTGAATGGCTCCTGAGTTCCGGACCGCTAGATTAGTGAGATCCAACTGTCATGATTGATCACCCCTAAAACGGGGTCGTTTGGTCGTCCAGGGAGACTGGGTCGGGTAAAACACATTGGGCTTGGGTTATGGTGGTTTCTTGGACGAGTTTTGGGCTGGACCAGGCGGGTATTGGGAGGGTGTTGATTTGGGTTGGCCCAGATAGGGTCTTTTATTAAGAAGACCCCTTTTCTTTTATTTAATTTCTTTTTATTCAACAATTAAAAATTAAAACCTAAATTAAATCTTAAACCCAAATTATCCTGCTTAATTAATTAATAATGAACACAATTAGTTAAATACCAAATTAAAGGAAAACTAACAAAATTCAATGCTAAAAATTAAACAAAACAAAATAAATCATTTTATGTGATTTTTGTATTTTTATAAAACCTTAATTACCAATTAATCTAAAATATGTAAAATTAATTCCTAAATGCAAATGCAATACGTATTTTTGTATTTTCGATTAATTAAAATAAAATAAACATGCACAAACAAATACAAATAATTAACAGAAAATGCCACAAAAATCCAAAAAATTGTAAATAATAAAAAGAAATTATTTTGTTTTTAAACTATGGGAGTAATTCATATAGTGCAAAAATTACGTGATCAAAGTTGGCCCTCTTTGCTCGAAAATATGAAGAGTTATCGGGCAAAGATAAAGTGAGCGGATACGAGCGATTTTTGCCCGTTTGTTAAACGGGCCTACCGGTCCGGGCCGGTTTAAAATTTTTTTGACCCCTACGAATTTCGGGCTGGGCCGGTTCCGAGTTGTGCATTAATGGGTTTAACGTGTTCGGGTTCATATGGGTAAAAATTAAATCGTACGGGTTACGGGTTGAGGGGGGCGGGCCGGGCCGGGCCGGGCCGGGCCGAGTTTAGTATAAATATTGTAAGTTATATTAATACAAAGTACTAACATAAAGAATACAAGGAATATGGAAAAAACTGCACTTATTGCAAGTGCTACTTTTATTTCTTAATTTAAAGTTTCAAACTTACAAAATGAAAGGTTTACATTTTTTTCAACAAGTAAAGTAGTAAATTCAAATGTTTTGCATCGCCTTGGTATGTTCATCATAATCAATATGAACCCATAGACCTTCTTCTGGAGTGTTAAATTCAGATGGATTTCCATGTGTTAATATATCTCCAAGTTCCTCGTCTTCTGGGCTATCAACATCTTCCTTTTCTTGATTTCTTCGTTCCGATCTAAT
>MU709953.1:119404-173857 GCA_026770625.1 Nicotiana glauca
GGGGGGGGGGGGGGGGAGGTATTTATAGTTTTTAAAAAGGTTAATTTTGTAAATTCAAAAAAAGGTTAAAAACATAAAATTAAAAAAAGGCCATTTATTCAATAGATCCATTGGCCAACGGATCAGTTCTGAAAACCGAGTCAGCCAACAGATAGTGGGCCCCACCTGCTTTGGAAAATTCAAAGAAAAAAAATTACCGTTGAACCGGACCGGTTCCGGTCTGGGTTAACCGATATGGGTATTGTTCACGCCTTCTGGGTCCGGTTAACCGGAAAATAAAACTAAACCTACCAAACCCCTCCTACCCCGTACCCAGCCCACCCGGCCCTTTATGAACCAGGCCGGTCCGGTTCCGGCTGGACCGGCCCGACCCATTTGATAGCTTTAGTTTTAATACTCCATGGGAAGCATATTTGAAATATTTGACTGCACCTTACTTCTGAGGTTGCCTACATATCCTTGGCTAAAAAGGAATCAGGTCAGTGTAGTTCAGGAATGTTTGGTAGCTGGCACTACCATGAAGCTGTGATTTCACTACTGCTAATGCTGCTGCTACTGCTTATTAAACCCCCTTATTACACCATGTCAGAAAAATTAAAAAAAAAATAAAAGAAACTAGATTAGACTATGATCTATGAGTTAAAAGAAATTGTATCTATATCTTCAAACTTGCTCTTGCGGTTCTTGTTGCCTTGTTGACTTGTATTCTCCCGGTGCAATCCTTTTGTTGCCATTTTGAATTGTAATCTGAGATGTTTTCCCTTTCTTCAGGTGGATGCCTGACTGTCGAAACTTGAACTACATTCTGAGATGTTTTCCTTTTCTCCAGGTGGACGCCTGACTGCTGACTTGAATTGTATTCCCTGCTCTCCAGGCGGGCTCCTGACTGCTGACTTGAAATGTATTCACTGCTCTCCAGGCGGGCTCATGACTACTAAACTTGAATGTATTCCATGCTCTCCAGGTGGGCTCCTGACTGCTGACTTGAAATGTATTCCCTGCTCTCCAGGCGGGCTCCTAACTGTTGACTTGAAATGTATTCCTTGCTCTCCAGGCAGGCTCCTGACTGCTGACTTGGAATGTATTCCCTGCTCTCCAGGCGGGCTCCAGATTTCAACAAAATAGACAAAATAAAGAAAATATTCTACCCCAGTTTGGTAGATGGGCTCATATATGAGTATTAACTGTATCATATTACCAAATATCAATAAGAACTTAAAAGCTAAAACTTAAATTATACTCCCTTGCTCTCCAGGTGGGCTCCTGACTGCTAACTTGAAATGTATTCCCGGCTCTCCAGGTGGGCTCCTGACTGTTGACTTGAAATATATTCCCTTGTTCTCCGGGCGGGCTCCTAACTGCTGACTTGAAATGTGCTCCCTTGTTCTCCAGGAGGGCTCCTAACTTCAACAAAACAGACAAAACAAAAAAACAATTCTGCCCTAGTTTGGTTGCTGGGTACATATGTGATTGTAAACTACATCATGTTACCAACTATCAGTAAGAATTTGAAAGCTAAAACTTGAATTGTACTCCCTTGTTCTCCAAGCGGGATCCTAACGGCTAAATTTGAAATGTATTCCCTTGTTTTCCAGGCGGGCTACCGACTGATGACTTTGAAATGTGCTCCCTTTTTCTCCAAGCGGGCTCCTAACTGTTGACTTTAAAATGTGCTCCCTTGTTCTCTAGGAGGGCTCCTAACTGCTGACTTTGAAATGTGCTCCCTTGTTCTCCAGGCGGGCTCCTGACTGCTGAATTTGAAATGTGCTCCCTTATTCTCCAGGCGGGCTCCCGACTGATGACTTTGAAATGTGCTCCCTTGTTCTCCAGAAAGGCTCCTGACTGCTGATTTGAAATGTGCTCCCTTGTTCTCCAGGCGGGCTCCTGACTTCAACAAAACAGCCAAAACAAAGAAAACTTTTGCCCCAGTTTGGTGGCTGGGCACGTAGGTGAGTGTTAAACTGAATCATTCTACCAACTATATTTAAGAATTTGAAAGCTAAGTCCTATTATCCAGGGAGGTCCTGACAACTCTTAATTAAACGTCAATTATAGATCTAAGCTGTATCTTCTAAAGGTATTACTTTCGCTAAGTCCTGTTATCTAAGAAGGTCTTAAACTACATCCTATTATCCAAGAAGTTCCTGAAAACTCTTAATTGAATCCTATATTAAACATGCAAACTTTGACACCAACTTACATTCCTCTATGTTATTCATGATTGTTTTGAAATTTAACAAAGCCAAATTTTCCTGGAAGGTCCCGAGAGTTTACAGTCAAACCTGTTTTGGTACTTGCTCTTTCCCCTATAGAGAGTTTCTCTAAAACAAACAAAATTTGCTGCCCCTGTTTCAATCAACGAAAAATCTTGTCAGTTTAAAATGGTGGTTAGTTGATGGCATTCTTGATGAAGATGTCTCCGCTATCGTGTTTTGCTTTAACCTGCTTCCCCGAACTGGCCCTGTACCGCTTGACTTTCTGACTGACTTTCAAACCCTTTGACCTTTGATGATCCGAGTGTTTTATCCCCATAACGTTGTTTTACATCTCTGACCTCTTATGTGAACCTTTTCATCTCCCATTATATTTCCAAATCATTCTACCGATGAAACGTTTGGTGATTCCTTGTATCCCACTTTACACCATGCTATCTTAGGTATGTTCTGGCCACACTCTGCTTTGCAATTTTTGAAGCTGGTAGTGATCTTTGAAATCCTTTCTTATTTTCTTTGAACAAGACTGACATTGAAACATCTTAGAGAAACAAAAACCCCGAAAGAAATGAAATGCAATGACCTTGAGAGTTAAGGATAAAGAAAATCCAAAACCGAACGACTTACTAAAAGGAAAAAGGGAAAGAGACTTATCTGAGTGTAACAGCTGGTACCATTGATCATGACATGCATTTCGGAGTAATCGGCCCAATCCGTCCAACCAATCAACTTTCAGTTGCCGTACTTTGTTGCCCCAGAATTCCATAACCTGATTTCTTCATCCCAAGCCCTAACCTTATTCATCATGCAATGTCTTGAATGGTTTTCACCCACAGACCTCTCCCATTTGTTCAATTCTCAACTCATTTTCGCCTTAAGGTGCCCGTGAGGGTTTTCACAGATAAGACTCTCTCATTATTTATTTCTCTCAACTCCCATCGCCTTACGGTGCCCGTGAGGGTTATCACTAATAAGACTCTCTTATTTTCATTTCACTCAGCTCCCGTCGCCTTACGGTGCCCGTGATGGTTTTCACCACTGAGACTCTCTCATTTTTATTATTTTCCTGCTTGGTCCAAAGTGTTGTCCCTGAGATGAATCACCTCTATCTGCTCGACTTGGCATTTCCCGAAGAATGATCAGAAGGTCTTTCTTTTGACCGTAATCTGGCTTTTGGATATGGTTAGAAATAAGGGGTATTACAGGCTCAAAACAATTCAGCTGGGATTAAAATTACAACTTCCGGAATCAGATTTCTCACAACAACCGCAACTTCTGCCCCAGTTTCTTACTTTGGGACTTTTGGATTTTTATTATGATGGGACCAAACCGTGAGGCTGCCTACGTATCCTTAAAAGGAATCAGGTCGAACGTAGTTCATGACATAGTAATTGCTTTATTTTTGTGATTTTCCCTTTCTTTTCCTTCCACTTTCTCTTCTTTTCTTTCTTCCTTTCCTTTTCTCTCTTTTTTCTTTTTCTTTTTCTACTCTTTTCTTTTCTTCTCTTTTTCTTTTTCATTTTTAATTTTCTTCTCACTTTTTTCTTTTATTTATCCTTTACGCTTGTGTTTCTGCGCTTTGCTACTGATTCCAAAGGAGGGGTGTGAAAGAAAATAAATAAAATCAAAGGGGTAACAATGGATAAAGTGTTTAGATAGCAGAACAAAATGCCTTTGTCATTCCAATCTCCAAAACATGCCAAGTACAAATAAATACAATTAAAACAAAGGAAATCATGCATAATATCTCTTGACTGTATCGGAATTGATGGCCATTTCAACACACTTGCCTTCTATGTCTGTCAAATAGAAAGCACAATTGGAAAACACTCTCGTCGCGATGAACGGCCCCTGCCAATTTGGGGCGAACTTGCCTTTGGCCTCAGCCTGCTGTGGAAGAATACGTCTCAACACTTGCTGACCCACTTCGAACTTTCGTGGGCGCACCTTCTTATTATATGCTCTTGACATTCTCTATTGATAAAACTAACCATGACACACTGCTGCCAATCTTTTCTCATCGATCAAACTCAACTGCTCCAGACAGGTTTTTACTCATTCATCATCATCAATTTTAGCTTCTGCAACAATTCAAAGGGATGTGATTTCCCCTTCTGCAGGTATCACTGTCTCGGTGCCATACACTAACAAATATGGAGTCTCCCCTACTGAAGTACAAATAGTAGTACGATAACCCAACAATGCAAAAGGCAGCTTTTTATGCCACTGTCTAGAACCCTCCACCATCTTCCGTAGTATCTTCTTTATATTCTTGTTGGTCACCTCGACTTCTCCGTTTTCCTTGGGGCGTTAAAGGGTGGAATTGCGATGTGTAATCTTGAATTGTTGACATACCTATTTCATCATATGACTATTAAGATTAGTTCCATTGTCTGTAATGATCACCTCTGGTATCCCAAAACGACAGATGATATTTGAGTGCACAAAATCATCCACCGCTTTCTTGGTCACAGACTTGAGCGTTTTAGCCTCAACCCACTTGGTGAAATAATCAATGGCCACCAGAATGAACCTGTGCCCATTTGATATTGCTGGCTCAATTAGCCCAATGACATCCATGCCCCATGCAACAAAAGGCTATGGTGCAGACATTGTGTGCAATTCCGATGGTGGAGAATGAATCAAATCTTCTTGCACTTGACACCGATGACACTTGCGCACAAAACTGAGACAATCTCGCTCCATAGTAAGCCAATAATAACCTGCTCGGAGAATATTCTTTGCTAATGCGTACCCACTCATATGTGGTCCACAAACTCCCGAATGTACTTTGGCCATAATAGTTGTGGCGTGTCTAGCATTTATGCATCTGAACAACCCAAGATCTGGAGTTCTTTTGTACAATACCCCTCCACTGAAGAAAAATCCACTTGCCAAACGTCGACTTGCTCTCTTTTGATGTCACGACCCAAACCCCGGTCGTGATGGCGCCCAACACATTGTCAGGCAAGCCCGACAATTCAACAATAAATCTCAACTTATGATAGTTCAGGAATTCGAACACAGATATTAAGTTACTAAACCATTTTATCAAAAGACTATAAATACAGAGTAATATACTGAAATCCAACAATATACTGGAACATAAACCCAAAACAGTATCCGGTGTCACGATCACGAGCCTCTAGTACAGAGTGTCATCCTATAACAAGGCTGTCTAAGAAACAGAATAATGAAAAAAATAGGGATAGGAGGGGAGGATCAAGGCTGCGAACGCCATGCAGCTACCTCAATGCTCTCAATGAAATGTTGCTCAGCTAGACGGATCCTCCCTCAGCCTGTGATGCACCTGGATATGCACACAAGGTGCATGGAGTAAAGTGAGTACTCCGTCTCAGTGAGTAATAAGCATAAATAATAGCTGAAGATAAGAAATCATAGAAAAACACAACGGAGCTATAACAGGTAGTACCAAATCTTTAACAGTAAGACCGGCAAATCAGTAAAGTAATATTCAGAAAGAACCATGCCAGGTAACAGGTAAGGAATAATGCAATAATGTAATTTAATGCTAATACCGGTACACTCAGGTACCCACCGCGGCGTGCAGTCCGAGCCAACCATATGTTTTACGTCGACGACGCTCATTAGGGGTGTGTACAGACTCTGGATGGGCTCCTACAGCCCAAGCGCAATAACCAAGCCATCTCATGGCACCAACCAGGCCCTCGGCCTCAATATCATATACCACTGCTACGGTGTGCAGCCCGAGCCATCCATAAATCCATAAATCAATATATGCCCCTCAGCACTTTTAGACCTGAAGTCCACAGCACAAAATATCATTTAAATATCATTTGGGTTTTCAAGTTTAGAAAAAGGGGCTTAGTTTGAAAAATAGTACTTAAAACCGTAGAATGAAGTTAGACAATATGCAAAGTATGCAAAACCAGTGATATCAATCCTTGAAGGATTTAAATAGCCGGCACGAAGCCCGAATGCAACAGTCAAAACCAAGAAACAATGATTTCCAACAAGTTCTAGAAGAAAATCACAGTAAAACATCACCGGGATGGACCAAGTCACAATCCCCAAAAACCAAAAGCCTCGCACTCGTTGTAGAGCGCGTGCCTCGCCTCAATATAGCGGTACGATGTGAAATTTCGAGGTCTCAAACCGTAAGTTCATCATTTACACCTATTACTGACCTCAACCCGGCCAAAATCTATTTTGCTATGCCTTTTACTCTCGAATTGACCTCCTCGCGCATCAAATATGATCAAAACCACTAGGAATACATTACAATAGTCTACGGGAATAAAACCAAATCGAAAAGACTCGAAAAACATCGAAAATCACGAAGTTGACTAAACCCGAGCCCCGGGCCCACTGCTCGAAAAATTAAAAAATTCACATCAATGGATTCCTCATCTTGCCACGAGTCCATGCATATCAAATTTGCCAAAATCGGAGTCCATTTGACCGTTCAAATTCCACTTTTAAATTACAAAATTTTCTTGCCCTAGCTTTGCCCCCTTTTGATGAATTTCAATCAATTTCTATCTTAAATTTATCATAATCTCGTGTATTTAGGCTAAGGAACTTATCTCCAATCAATCCTCCTTGAATCCCTCTTCAATTTGTCCCAAAGAGCTCTCAAAATACTCAACAATGGAGGAAAAATGACTTAAGCTCGCGGATGAAATGTTTTAAAACCCTTCTGCCCAGTTATAGTTTCCTTCTATGCGATCGCATACAAGCCATTGCGATCGCATATCACAAAATATTTACCCCTGATTTAACCTTATACAATCGCATGAGGGACCCTGCAATCGCATTGACCAGGCAACTTCAACTGTGCGATCACATACACATCACTGTGATCGCATTGAACAAAAATCCAGGCTCCAAATTTTCTTGTGCGATCGCACCACTTCCACGCGATCGCATTGAACAAATGACCATTCCCCCAAAATCCTTCTACGCAATCGCAGCCCTACTCATGCGATCGCATAGAGCAATTGTCTGCAACACTGATCTGTAATTTCTGCACAGCCCAAGCCTTAGAAAAACTTCCGTTAACCATCCGAAATCACCCCGAGACCCCCGGGACCTCAACCAAAAGCACCAGCATATCCTAAAACATCATTCAAACTCTTTCCAATCATCAAAACACATCAAACAACGCTAAAACCGCTAAATCTCATTGGATTCAAGCCTAATTTTCATCAAAACTTCTGAAACTCACATTCAATCAAAAACCCAACCAAATCAAATCCGAATCACCTGAAATTTTGAACTTATATCAAAAATCACCTAACGAAGCTACTACAACTCTCGGAATCAATTCCGAACCCAGGATCAAAATCTCACCTACCAACCGGAATTCGCCAAAATACTAACTTCGCCAATTTAAGCCTAATTCTGCATCGGACCTCCAAAATTAATTCCGATCGCACTCCTAAGTCAAAAATCATCCCCGAAGCTAACCGAATCTCCAAAGATCACATCCGAGCCCTCTAACTCAATAGTCAACATCTGGTTGACTTTTCCAATATAAGCCTTCCTTAAAGAGACTAAATGTCTCATTTTCTACCAAAACCAAACCAATTCAACTCTAACTCATCAAATGCCAATAATGAAACATGAAGAAGCAATAAATGGGGAAAACAGGGCGGTAATACATGAGACGACGGGTCGGGTCATCACATCCTCGCCAACATAAACAAATGCTCGTACTCGAGCGGGTCAAGAAACATACCTGAAGTCTCAAAAAGGTGAGGATATCTGCTCCGCATCTCCTACTCGGTCACCCAGGTAGCCTCCTCCACGGGCCGACCTCTCCACTACACCTTCACCAAAGCTATATCCTTTGATCTCAACTTCCAAACCTGAGGATCCAAAATAGCCACTGGGTCCACGTTATAGGTCAAGTCATCATCCAACTGAACCGTGTTGAAGTCTAACACATGAGACGGGTCCCCAACATACTTCTGGAGCATAGAAACATGGAATACCGGATGAACCCCCGACAAGCTGGGTGGAAAAACAAGCATATAGGCCACCTCCCCAATCCTTCTAAGTACCTCAAAAAGCCTCAATGAACTGCGGACTCAGTCTTCCCAAACCTCATAACGCCCTTCATGGGAGAAACCTTCAATAAGACCTTCTCGCCCACCATATAAGATACATCTCGAACCTTCCGGTCCGCATAACTCTTCTGACGCGATTGAGTTGTACGAAGTCTCTCCTGGATCACTTTCACCTTCTCTAAGGCATCCTGGACCAACTCTGTCCCCAATAGTCTAGCCTCGCCGGGCTCAAACCACCCAACCGGAGATCTATACCATCTCCCATATAAGGCCTCATATGGCGCCATCTGAATACTGGA
The DNA here is from genome assembly GCA_026770625.1 of Nicotiana glauca. Lineage (NCBI taxonomy): Eukaryota > Viridiplantae > Streptophyta > Magnoliopsida > Solanales > Solanaceae > Nicotiana > Nicotiana glauca. The sequence continues at coordinate 127,970 of MU709953.1, forward strand.
TTGATAGTTGTTGTTGTAAGCAAACTCTACAAGTGGAAAGAAATCAGCCCAAGAACCTCCAAAATCAATGACACAGGCACGCAACATGTCCTCCAATATCTGAATAGTACGCTCGGACTGACCGTCCGTCTGAGGATGAAATATTGCGCTCAGCTCCACCTGTGTACCCAACTCGCTCTGAAAAGTCCTCCAAAACTGGGAAGTAAACTGAGTACCTCTATCTGAGATAATGGAAACTGGGACCCCATGCAAGCGAACAATCTCCCAGATGAAAATCCCTACCAGCCGCTCCGAAGAATAGGTAGTACACACCGGAATGAAGTGCGCGGACTTGGTCAGGCGATCCACAATCACCCAAATTGAATCAAACTTACTCGAGGTACGAGGGTGACTACTCATAAAATCTATAGTAATGCTCTCCAACTTCCACTTTGGAATATCCATCCGCTGAAGTACACCACCGGGCCTTTGATGCTCATATTTGACCTGCTGACAGTTGAGACACTGAGCTACATAACTCACAATATCTTTCTTCATTCTCCTCCACCAGTAGTGCCGCCTCAAATCCTGGTACATCTTCGTGGCACCCGGATGAATGGAATACCGTGAGATGTGGGCCTCCTCTAGTATCAACTCCCGAAGCCCGTCTACATTGGGCACGAAAATCCAGCCCTGCATCCTCAACACGCCATCATCATCAATATGCACATCTCTGGCATCATCATGCTGGACCCTATCCTTAAGGACAAGCAAATGTGGATCATCATACTTGCTCTCTTTAATGCGGTCATACAAGGATGACCGAGAAACCACACAAGCCAACAACCAACTAGGCTCCGAAATGTCTAATCTCACCATCCGATTGACCAAAGCCTGGACATCAACTGCAAAGGGCCTCTCCCCAACTGGAATGTATGCCAAGCTACCCATACTCACTGCTTTCCAGCTCAAAGCATCGGCCACTGCATTGTCCTTTCCCGGATGATACAAAATGGTAATATCATAGTCCTTGAGTAACTGAAGCCACCTCCGCTGCCTTAAATTAAGATCCTTCTGCTTGAACAAATGCTGAAGATTGCGGTGATCCGTAAATACGTCACAGGATACTCCATATAAGTAGTGCCTCCAAATCTTCAAAGCATGAACTATAACAGCCAACTCTAAGTCATGTACAGGGTAGTTCTTCTCATGGGGCTTCATCTGACGAGAATCATATGCAATAACTCTACCCTCCTGCATCAACACACATCCGATCCCAACTCTCGAGGCATCACAATACACTGTGTAAGAACCTGAAGCTGATGGCAGAACCAACACTGGAGCTGTGGTCAAAGCTATCTTGAGCTTCTGAAAGCTCTTCTCGCACTCATCCGACCATAAAAATGGTGCACCCTTCTGCGTCAACTTTCTCAAGGGCGAAGCAATAGATGAAAAACCTTGGACGAACCGGCGATAATAACCCGCCAAACCGAGGAAACTTCGAATATCTGTGGCTGAGGACGGTCTAGGCCAACTCTGCACCGCCTCTATCTTCTTTCGATCAACCTGAATACCATCACTGGACACCACGTGCCCCAGGAAAGCCACAGAACCGAGCCAGAACTCACACTTGGAGAACTTTACACAAGGCTTCTCCTCCCTCAATCTCTATAATACCACTCTTAAATGATGTGCGTGCTCCTCCTGGCTATGCGAGTACACCAGGATGTCATCAATAAAAACAATCACAAATGAATCCAGATACAGTCAAAATACACTGTTCTTCAAGTGAATAAATGTTGATGGGGCATTAGTCAACCCAAAGGACATAACCAAAAACTCATAGTGCCCATATCTCGTCCTGAAAGCAGTCTTCATAATATTTGTATCCCTAATCTTCAGCTGGTGATAGCCTGAACGGAGATCAATCTTGGAGAAAACCTTTGCCCCCTAAAGCTGGTCAAACAAAGCATCGATACGGGGTAGGGGATACTTGTTCTTCATTGTCACCTTATTTAATTGCCTGTAGTCAATGCACATTCTCATTGTGCCATCATTCTTCTTCGCAAATAAGACCAGTGCACCCCACGGTGACACACTGGACGAATGAACCCCTTATCTAAGAACTCCTGAAGTTGATCCTTTAATTCCTTCAACTCTGTTGGTGCCATGCGATATGGAGGAATAAAAATTGGCTGAGTTTCCGACACCAGATCAATACCAAAATCAATGTCCCTGTCCGACGGCATGCCCGGTAGGTCTGCTGGAAACACATCAGGTAAATCCCTCACGACGGGAACCGAATCAAGACTAGGAGTCTCAGCTCCAACATCTCTCACGAAAGCCAAATACGATAGACAACCCTTCCCAACCATCAGTTGGGCCTTTAGAAAAGAGATCACCCTGCTAGGAACATAGTCAGTCATACCATGCCACTCAATCCTCAGAACACCCGGTATAGCCAATGTGACTGTCTTAGCATAACAGTCTAGAATAGCATGGCATGGAGATAGCCAATCCATGCCCAGAATAACATCAAAATCTACCATGTTCAACAGCAACAAGTCAACTCGGGTCTCTAGACCCCCAATAGTCACTAGACAAAACTGATACACATGGTCTACAACAATGGTATCACCCACCGGGGTAGATACATGCACAGGTAAAGCAAGACACCCACCGGTCGTACCCAGATGATGGGAAAAATATGAGGACACATAAGAATAGGTAGAACCGGGATCAAATAAGACAGAGGCATCCATGTGGAAAACTGAGATAATACTTATGATAACAGCATCTGATGCAATGGCGTCCCTCCTGTCTGGGAGAGCATAGAATCGAGCCTGGCCACCGCCAAACCGGTCCCCACCTCTAGGGCAGCCCCTAGCTACCTGGACCCCACCCCTACCTGACTGGGAGGGTGCTGAAGTAGATGGAGTAGAAAATAAGGGTTAATCCCTCTGCTGAAACCGACCACCACGACGTCGAGGACAATCCCTCTTCATATATCCAAACTCACCGCACTCGTAGCAACTGCCTAGTGCTGGAGAAGGGGGCTGAAGGGAACCCCTCACTGTAGAAGAACCCTGGGCTGAAGAGGCATGAGAAGAGCTCTGCGCTGGGAGGGCACTAAGTGAAGGCTGGCCCTGATGGAATCCCGGATGACCACGGCCTGAAAAAGCCCCACTATACTCTAGGCGAGCTGACTGAGGAGGCCTGAAGGAACGACCTCTACCACACTGGAACTGGCCCCTAGACGGAGCACCACTAAAACTACATGAACTTCGAGGCCTCTTGGACTCCCTCTCCTCACGCTCCCTACGGCGAACCATCTCAATATCAGAAGCAATGTCAACTACCTCCTCAAACGATGCACCCAAAACCCTCTCACTGGTCATCAAAATATGGAGTGAATAGTTGAGGCCATCCACAAACCTCCTAATCCTCTCCCGATCTGTCGGGATCTTCCAAGTAGCATGATGAGCTAGCTCCAAAAATCTCATCTCGTACTGGGTCACAGACATGTCCCCCTGAGTCAACCACTCAAACTGATGATGCAGCTCCTCCCTGCGAGACTGCGGTACATACTTCTACAGAAAGAGAGTAGAGAACTGCTACCATGTAAGGGGCGCTGCACCAATAGGCCTATGCCTCTCACGGTCATTCCACCAGGTAAATGCTGCCCTTTAGAACTGGAAAGTAGTAAAAGACACTCCACTCATCTCTAGAATCCCTGCGGTGCGAAGCATACACTGACACTTGTCAAGAAAACACTGGGCATCCTCACCCTCAACACCACTAAATACCGGAGGCTAGAGCCTACCGAACCTCTTAAGGCGACGCTGCTCGTCGTCTTGCATAGCTGGAACCACATAGTCTGGAGCTGGTGCAACTGGAGCTAGTGGCTGAGCTAGGGCTGCTCTCGGTGTCTGCAATCCCTGAACGACCTGCTCGGGTGTGCGAGCAGCGGGGGTCTGATGACCTCCCCTAGTATTTGAGGTAGTTGCTGCATTAGTGGCTGAGACTGCCTGAGCCAGGCCAGTGCATACGGATAATATCTGAGCCAAGGCCTCTTGGAGGCCAGGAATCACAATGGACACTGCTGGTGCCTGCACAGGTGCTGCTGGAGCATCGACAGTTGGAGACTGGTCCTGAACTAGGGCAGCTGGTGGATCTACAGGTGCTGCCCTCACTGGTCTGCCTCGACCACGACCCCATCCACGGCCTCTAGTGGGTGGTACTGGTGGTTGTCCTCCACGTCCGGTAGCGCGGGTTCTCACCATCTAGGAGAGAATAGAATACAGAAGTTTTGTTTTTGGATCAATAAAGTTGCACGACAAGAATTTCAAGAATATGAAGTTTTCCTAAAGGTTCTACAGCCTCTCAAGTAAATACATACGTCTCCGTACTGATCCGCGAGACTCTACTAAACCGGCTCATGATTCGCGAGACCAAGTAACCTAGGCTCTGAAACCAACTTGTCACGACCCAAACCCCAGTCGTGATGGCGCCCAACACATTGTTAGGCAATCCCGACCATTCAACAATAAATCTCAACTTATGATAGTTCAGGAATTCGAACACAGATATTAAGTTACTAAACCATTTTATCAAAAGACTATAAATACAGAGTACTATACTAAAATCCAACATGATACTGGAACATAAACCCAAAATAGGATCTGGTGTCACGATCACGAGCCTCTAGTACAGAGTGCCATCCTATAACAAGGTTGTCTAAGAAACAGAATAATGAAAAAAATAGGGATAAGAGGGGATGATCAAGGATACGAACGCCATGTAGCTACCTCGATGTTCCCGATGAAATGCTGTTCAGCTAGACGGATCCTCCCTCAGCCTTTGATGCACCTGGATCTGCACACAAGGTGGAGGGAGTAAAGTGAGTACTCCGACTCAGTGAGTAATAAGCATAAATAATAGCTGAAGATAAGAAATCACAGAAAAACACAAGGCAGCTATAACAGGCAATACCAAACCTTTAACAGTAAGACCGGCAAATCTATAAAGTAATATTCAGAAATAACCATGACAGGTAACAGGTAAGGAATAATGCAATGATGTAATGCAATGCTAATACCGGTACACTCAGGTACCCACCGCAGCGTGCAGTCCCAGTCAACCATATGTTTTACGTCGACGGCGCTCACTAGGGGGGTGTACAGACTCTAGAGGGGCCCTACAGCCCAAGCGCAATAACCAAGCCATCTCGTGGAACCAACCAAGCCCTCGGTCTCAATATCATATACCACTGCTGCGGCGTGCAGCCCTAGCCATCCATAAATCCAGAAATCAATATAAGCCCCTCAGGCACTTTTAGACCAGAAGTCCACAACCCAAAATATCATTTAAATATCATTTGGGTTTTCAAGTTTAGAAAAAGGGGCTGAGTTTGCAAAATAGTACTTAAAACCTTAAAATGAAGTTAGACAATATGCAAAGTATGCAAAACCAGTGATATCAATCCTTGAAGGATTTAAATAGCCGGCACGAAGCCCAAATGCAACAGTCAAAACCAAGCAACAATGATTTCCAACAAGTTCTAGTAGAAAAACACAGCAAAACATCACCGAGACGGACCAAGTCACAATCCACAATAACCAACAGCCCCGCACTAGTCGTAGAGCGAGTGCCTCGCCTTAATATACTGGTACGATGTGAAATTCCGAGGTCTCAAACCTTCAGTTCCTCATTTACACCCATTACTCACCTCAAGCCAGCCAAAATCTAGTTTGCCATGCCTTTTACTCTCGAATTGACCTCCTTATACATCAAATCTGATCAAAACCACAAGGAATACATTACAATAGGCTAAGGGAATATAACCCAATCGAAAAGACTCGAAAAATATCAAAAATCATGAAGTTGGCAAAACCCGAGCCCCGGGCCCACTTATCGAAAAATTACAAAATTTACATCACCGGATTTCTCATCCCGCCACGAGTCCATAGATATCAAATTTACCAAAATCGGAGTCTATTTGACCCTTCAAATTCCACTTTTAAATTACCAAATTTTCAAGCCCTAGCTTTGCCCCCTTTTGATGAATTTCAATCAATTTCTATCTTAAATTTATCATAATCTCGTGTATTTAGGCCAAGGAACTTACCTCCAATCAATCCTCCTTGAATCCTTCTTGAATTTTTCCCAAAGAGCTCTCAAAATACTCAACAATGGCGGAAAAATGACTTAAGCTCGCAGATGAAATATTTTAAAACCCTTCTACCCAGTTATAATTTCCTTCTATACGATCGCATACAAGTCATTGCATCGCATAGAACAAAATATTTACCTCTAATTTAACCTTATGCGATTGTATAAGGGACCCTTCAATCGCATTGACCAGGCAACTTCAACTGTGCGATCGCATACACATCACTGCGATCGCATTGAACAAAAATCCAGGCTCCAAATTTTCCTCTGTGCGATCGCACCACTGCCACGTGATCGCATTGAACAAATGACCATGCCCCCAAAATCCTTCCATGCGATCGCAGCACTGCTCATGCGATCGCATAGAACAATTGTCTGCAACACTGATCTGCAATTTCTACACAGCCCAAGCCTTAAAAAAACTTCCGTTAACTATCCGAAATCACCCCGAGGCCCCCGAGACCTCAACCAAAAGCACCAACATATCGTAAAACATTATTCAAACTCGTTCCAATCTTCAAAACACATCAAACAATGCTAAAACTGCTAAATCTCATCGGGTTCAAGCCTAATTTTCATCAAAACTTCCGAAACTCACATTCAATCAACAACTCAACCAAATCACCTATGAATCACCTGAAATTTTGCAAAAATATCCAAAATCACCTAACGAAGGTACTGCAACTCTTGGACCTCCAAAATCAATTCCGATCGCACTCCTAAGTCATAAATCATCCCCTGAAGCTAATCGAATCTCCAAAAATCACATCCGAGCCCTGTAACTCAATAGTCAACATCCGGTTGACTTTTCCAATATAAGCCTTCCTTAAAGAGACTAAGTGTCTCATTTTCTACCAAAACCAAACCAATTCAACTCTAACTCATCAAATGCCGATAACGAAACATGAAGAAGTAATAAATGGGGAAAACGGGGCGGCAATACATGAGACGACGGGTCGGGTCGTCACATTTGATCCCCTGTGGCCTATACTTGATACACTCCCATTCTGAGGTATTCTTTGATATTATGGAACAACGGCTCACCATCAAATTCTTCTTTCACCATATTACAGTAGGCATGCTGATCACGGACATGAATTTGCAAAGGGTCCACATAAGCCTTATCTGGATGATGCGACATTGATGCCAAAGTATCCAAAGCATCAGCAGCTTCATTATTAATCCTTGGAATATGCCTGAATTCTATTGATTGAAACCGTTGACAAATATCATGCAAACATTGTCAGTACGGTATAAGCTTCAAATATCATGTTTCCCATTTCCCTTGAATCTAACGTACCAGAAGGTCCGAGTCACCCATGACCAAGAATTCCTGGACACCCATATCCACAACTAACCTCAAACCCAAGATGCATGCCTCATACTCAACCATGTTATTAGTACAATAGAAATGAAGTTGAGCCGTAACAGGGGTAGTCTGCCTTATTTCATAAATAAATACCGCTCCTATCCCAACGCATTTCATATTGGCAGCCCCATGAAAGAAAAGTTTCCCTCCTGGCTTCTCAACTTGTTCCAAGTCATCAACGTGTTGTACCTCTTCATCGGGGAAGTATGTCTTCAAAGGTTCATATTTTTCATCTACTGGATTCTCAGCCAAGTGGTCAACCAACGCTTGTGCTTTCATTGCAGTCCGGGTCACAAAGATAATGTCAAATTCTGTGAGCAAAATTTGACACTTTGAGAGCCTCCCTATGGGCATAGGCTTCTGAAAGATATAATTCAATAGATCCAACCGAGAGATGAGGTAAGGGGTATACGATGACAAGTAATGTTTCAACTTTTGTGCTACCCAATTTACAGTGCAACATGTCCTCTCAAGCTGAGTGTACTAACCTCGTAAGCTGTGATTTTCTTGCTGAGGTAGTATATGGCCTGCTTTTTCCTGCCGGTGATGTCATGCAGACCTAACACACATCCAAACAAATTGTCCAAAACTGTTAAATACAGAATCAAAGGCCTCCCTGGTTCTAGCGGGACCAACACCAGTGGGTTTGACAGATACCCCTTTATCTTATCAAATGCTTCTTGACATTTTTCTGTCCACTTGATCGCAGCATCCTTCTTTAACAGCTTGAAAATAGGCTCACAAGTTGTCGTAAGCTGAGCGATAAACCTGTTGATGTAATTCAATCTGCCTAACAGACTTATCACCTCAGTTTTGTTCTTTAGAGGTGGCAATTCTTGGATAGCTTTGTTTTTGATGGGTCCAATTCAATACCTCGATGGCTGACTATAAATCCCAACAATTTTCTAGATGGAACACCAAAAGCGCATTTTGCAGGATTGAGCTTGAGATTGTACCTGCGAAGCCTTTGGAAGAACATTCTCAGATCCCCGACGTGATCAGACTGCTTCCTGGTCTTTACAATTATATCATCCACATACACCTTGATCTATATGTGTATCATGTTGTGGAATATGGTTGTCATTGCCCTCACGTAGGTTGCCCCAGCATTTTTCAAACGAAATGGCATGACCCTGTAGTAGTACGTTCCCCATGGAGTGATAAATGCCGTCTTTTATGCATCTTCCTCATCCATTAAGATATGGTGATAGCCCGCGTAACAATCCACAAAAGAACCAATCTCATGTTTGGCACAATTATCAATCAATATGTGGATTTTTGGAAATGGGAAGTTATCCTTCAGACTCGCCTTGTTCAGATCACGGTAATCAACGCACACCCTGATCTTACCATCTTTCTTTGGTACAGGTACAACATTGGCTAACCAGGTGGGGTACGGTTTGACCCAAATGACCTTTTGCATCAACCTACTTCGTAACTTCTTCTTTGATCTTCACACTCATATCAGTTTTAAATTTCCTCAGCTTCTGCTTGACGGGGGAAATGCCGGGTCAGTGGGCAATTTGTGAACCACAAAGTTAGTGCTTAGACCCGGCATGTCATCATATGACCATGAAAAAACATTTTTGTACTCAAACGATTCTTTAATTATCTCCTCTCTAAGTTGTGGTTCCAGATGGACACTTATTTAAGTTTCCCGGACATTATCTTGATCACCTAAGTTGATTGCTTCTGTATCATTTAGGTTAGGTTTGGTTTTTTCTTCAAAATGGCTTAATTCCTTACTGATCTCTTCAAAAGCCTCATCGTCATCATATTCCACTTCATCATCACACTCAATTTCTTGTATTATTATTTAAGAATTAGATTGGCATTTAAGATTGGTATAGAGATTCCTCATGCATGTCATGTCACTGCAAACAGCATAAAAAGGACTGTACAAGAAAGAAAATAAAAACTATCAGGAATGAAAAATAAGGGAAATTACATTTCATTGAAATTTTAAAGATAACAAGGATTAACTCATCCAAACGGACGGAACATAGCATCTGAATTACAACCCTGTAAATAATCCAGATTAAACTGAAAGAAAAATCAAAGCTGACTACCACGACTCCCTTCGAGTAGGAAGAAGAGTAGCTTCCCAATTGTTGATCCTTGCACTAGGCCCCACAAATTGTACATCCGCCTTGCTTGATCCCTCTCAAGCTTCCACCATATTCACCTCGTCAAATAGCTTTTCAAACCTTTCAAGCAACTCCTTATCAGGACCAACCACGAAATCGGCCATTGTTGTTGCTGGACGCTTCTTAGTACCAGGCCTGACAAAGGATCAGGAGAGATGGGGGACAAGCTTTGGAAGAACCCGTGCTTTCTATTTCAACTTTCTAGCTCGCCTTATGTCTGAAGTTGTAGGCTTGAATCCCAAACCAAAAGTATCTAAGTTTTTGGGAAGAGACAGTGGTTGTACGATGCCTTACAAAGACGCACCCAAACCCTTGCTAGATACAAAACCATTCTTCAACATTTCGGAGGCTACCATGACTGATGCGGCTGACACTTTCGGAACTGGAACACATTCTCCTTCAGGAATTTTCTCAACTGACACTGTGTCAAAGACCTGATAGACCCACGATCCCTTATCATCTTCAACTTCGATGAAAGGTATAATGGCATCATTCTGGGCACACAAACTATCATCTCCGTGCACCACAATTTCTTGTCTGTCCCATTCAAACTTAACCATCTAGTGTAGGGTAGGTAGCACTGCCTTAGCAGAATAAATCCACGGTCGACCCAGCAAAAGATTGTAAGAAACTGCCACATCCAGCACTTGAAATTCCATAGTAAATTCAACTGGCCCTATTATCAATTCCAGCACTACATCCCCGACTGAATCTTTCCCTCCATCGTCGAACCCCCGAACGCAAATACTATTCTTGTGAATTCTTTCATTGTCCACTTTTAATTTGTCCAGGGTGGAGAGAGGGAAAATATTTGCACTAGACCCATTATTAATTAGTACCCGGGTAACCATAGAATCTTCGCACTTCACTGTAAGATAAAGGGCTCTATTATGCTCGGTACCCTCTACGGGCAATTCCTCATCAGAAAAAGTGACTCTGTTTACCTCAAAAATCTTGTTTGCTTTCTTTTCCAGATGGTTTACAGAGATCTTGTCAGGAACATGGGCCGCGTTCAAGATTTTCATCAATGCCCGTCAGTGCTCGTCCTAATAGATTAACAATGATAGCAATGAGATCTAACCCGGGGTCTTCCTCAACTACTCTATAATATAATAGTCTTGCACCTTCATCTTCTTTAAGAATTCTTCCGCTTCTTCTTCGATCACAGCTTTCTTCACTAACACTGGGTTATCTTTGGAAATTTTGGCTTTTCTTCACTCCTCGAGGGCAAAGCATCTCCCCGAGCGAGTCAGACCATGGGTCTCACAAACTTCTTCTTTAACCTCTTTCCCTTTGTAGAGCACTTTCATTCGGGCATAATTCCAAGGGACAGCCTTTTTGTTGACTATTGGTAGCTGAGTTACTGGTTTGATGATAACAGGCTCTGTTCGAGCACCTTCCACAACTACAACGGGCTTGGTAACTACCCCTGGCACTATGACTTTTTCTTTTTCCTGTTTCACTGCAACCTTGCTTGAAGACTCCTTCTAAACCGCCATAATTGGTTTACTATCTGTCTCTTTCAACTTGATCAACGACTTCTCACTAGTTAACTTCTCACTTGGTCTAACTTCACTGGACCTGATCATCATTACAGTCTGTGAGGGCTTTTTAGGCTCTCCTCCTTTTTGCACTATCTCAATCATATTGGTCTTATGATGGGCCGGGAGCGGATTATGGTTGATGTTGGGCGTTTCTGAGGCTTGAACTTCGATTCGACGGGTGTCAATGAGCTCTTGCATAGCTATTTACAATTTCCAGTATTTCTCTGTGTCATGCCTCGGGGCCCCTGAACAATATTCACAACTCACCGAGTGGTCAAGATTTCTCGGAAAGGGGTTTGACATCTTAGGCTCAACCAGATTCAACATACCCAACTGTCTCAACCTGTGGAATAGACTGGTATATGATTCTCAAAATGGAGTGAAAGCCTTCTGCTTCTCTGACCTCTCATTCTAGAAGGCTTTATTTGGTCGGAAACCTATTCCTGGGGAATTTCTATAGGCTCTTAGGGGTGGGTAAGTGCTTTGCGGGGATGGGTAAGTATTCTATGGGGTTGGCGCACGCCATTGTGAGTGGGCAAAAGGTTGAGTGTATGTTTGAGCATGGTGGACAGAGTAGTGTAGGTCTGGAGGTGGGTAGTAGTGTTATGGTGGGTTATATGGAGTGTGATGGTAAGTTTGGGGGTGGGGTTGAGGCGGGTTATACTAAGGTGACGGGCCCTAGACCAAGCTCCTAACTCAACTACCACACCGTCCTCTTTCTTTTTCTTCCCCAGTACACCCCTAGTGCCGTTTGGAATGGCATGGGAGATCTCCTTGATTGCTGAATAACTCCTGATTTTGTTGGACTTGAGTCCTTCCTCTACCATGCTTCCCATTTTTACCACTTCGTTAAAGGATTTCCCTACCGCTGACACCAAGTGATCGAATTAAGTGGGCTCCATAGCCTGCAATAAATAATCAACCATTTCACTCTCTTTCATAGGAGGGTCAACCCTCGCTGCTTGCTCTCTCCAACGGAAGCCGTATTCTCTAAAACTCTCCCCAGACTTCTTCTCAATCTTCGTCAATGAAAGATGGTCTGGGACAATATTGTACTGAAAATTGCAGGCAAATGCTTGGGCTAGATCGTCCCATGTGTACCACCAACCATGATCATGTCGGGTGTACCATTTCAAAGTTGTTCCACTTAAACTTTGACTAAAATATGACATCAGTAATTCATCTCTTCCACCCGCCCCTCTCATCTTGCTACAAAAACCTCTCAGGTGTGCCACTGGATCACCATGCCTATCATATAAATCAAACTTGGGCAACTTGAACCCTGCTGGTAATTGGACATCTACGAACAGACACAGGTCTTTATATGTCATGCCTACTTGTCCACCTAGCCCCTGCATATTCCTGAAAGATTGCTCCAAGCTCTTGACTTTCCTAATCATCTCTTCCAGCTTAGAATTCTTAGGAGGCTTCTCAGTTTCTGCCGAGAGATAAAAATGAGGAGTGTAAGAACATTGTTCTGGTGCTTTGAAGGTCGGTTATGGGGGATAATAATGGTTGTCGTGACTCTGGAACATAGGTTCACTAGAGGATCGATGTAATGCAGCGGGTGGAGGTGCCACAAACACAGGAGTAATCGGCAGAGGAGGGTGTGGGACTTGTTTGGGTGGTGGAGCTAGTGGTGTTTGGGAGATGGTGCCATAGCATTGTTGGTAGGTAGGAAAGGCTAGAGATGAATTCACAGTAGGAGGCTCCTGGGGTTGGGCCAATGGTGGGATATAAGCAGGGTTGGCAGGATAAACCGGTGGTGGATGCACCTTTGAACATGCCTGGTATATTTCAGCCATTTCTTTCTTTAACTTATGCATCTCTACTTTCATCGCATTAACATCCAATTCATCCACCTCTCTTGACGGGTCGACAATACTCGCCTCTAGTTCTTGGTTGGCCATGTTCAGCTTGTCCTTGGACCGAGTTTTGTAGGAGTGAGGTGCCAGAATGCCAATTAACTAACCACTTGCCTGAATTCAATAGATCAACAACAATTTTGTGTAGGGCTTTAACCGACTTGTAACCGCACATTTAGGGAATGAATGCACCTAAGCAGTTACCCATTTCTATTATGCATTTGCTCAGCTGCTTGCATCATCCCGGCTCTTCCGTTTGCAACTTCTCTTTTTCCCTCTTTTTTATCGTTTTTTTTTTCATTCTTGCCTTTGCTTTCTCTTTGTTTTTATTCTCTTATTTCTCCCTCTTATTTTTCCATTGTTTCCTTCTCTTTGTTTCTCATTTTCTATTCTTTTTCTTTTCCTCTCTTTCTTTTGCCTTTCTTTTTCCTCTCTTTTTCATTTGGTTACGGTCGAATCCTATAGAGATTGCCTACGTATCATGACCCCACATGAATCAGACCAAGCGTAGTTATTGAAGATGTAAACAAAAAAATGAATAACAAAAAATATTTTGGGATTTTCAGTTTTTCATAAAAAGAAAATACTTTGATTACAATGACTCGAAAAACTCAAGACTCAAAAGCAACTAACAGACTCTAAAAAAATGAAAATACTAACTCAAAGAACTACAGACTCTGACAGACTTCAAAAGCATAAAAGTACAGACTCAACAATCACGAATAATTTAATGTCTCAAAACATCCTGGTGCCCACGGGGCATCATTCGGCCTCACCGCGGGCCTATGCGCAAGATCCCTTTGGAGCCTCTCTAAATCACTCATAATTTGTCGGACAAATGCCATCGCCGCTGCAAAGATAGTGGTACGGGTCATATCCTCACATGCATGGCACTTCACAATAATATAATCGGCAATGGCCCTGATCTTCTCTCTGATCCTACAGTTCTCCTAAAGTAGACGCTCGACCTGCTGATTATGGGCCTATAATACCTAAGTGTCGTGGAAATGTTTATTTTGTAAGTGTTGTACTTCTTCCTCCATCTAAGCCATAAGATCATAATATTGTTCCCTTTCAGCTTTAAAATCCTTGGCTTGTATGATCATTTTGTTTTCGACAGTGATGACCCTTTTCTTTAACCCGCAACTTCTTTGTCGTATTGCTCTTTTAACTGCCTAACCAGGCATGTTCTCTCTTCCACATTCTTAGCCAGCTGTATTCGCGCCCTTGCCAACTCATTCTCCGCTTTTTTCAAATCACAATCATAATCATCCACTTTCTGCCTAAGGTTCTTTATAAGTTTTTCATCCCTTGCACTCCTGGCAGGATTTTCGGCTTCTATTATTCATCTCTCGAATTTGAGCTCGAACGACCTCATTTTCTTTGGCTAGCTTCTTCTTTTCTCCCTCATCGGCTGCGGCTTGCAAAATGTTTTCAAATTGAAGGTCTTGGACCTGCTTATGGTGGCTCTGTACTCGTTTTCTTTTATCAGCCAGTTTCACTACACCTGAGCTCCATCGATGAACTGTTGGACATGGGGTCTTTTTGCGGGCCTTTCGGGTTCCTGATGAACTCGGGATCATTTACCATACCAAGCAAGATAGCAAGGCTCCAGCTCTCCTCTAGATAGATCCCACACTTGAGTTTTAGACTCTAAGAATCTACACTGATGCCAAATCCTGCGCACTTTTTCCTTTGGGAAGGCAGCTTTGGGTTCTAACTCAATGACCTGTCGGCTCAAATCCTCATCATGTGGGATGGTCTGGTATCGGCCTAACTGATGTAGGACTCTGTGCAGGGCATAAGGCTGGATACTTCGAAGATCCATCAATAGCAGAAAACACTCCTCAGCCGACATGTAGATTACTTCTCCAACCGATAGCCACCCGAACGTCCATTCGATTTTGTTTACAGTCAAGGATTTCAAGTTAGCTTGCCATGATTTTTTACCCTCCGGAAACTCATAACCCTCTACTCACTTTTCATGTTTTTCAATGCACTTGAGGCTAGTCATACCACAATTCAAGTATCCGGGAAATGTGGCAAAGATGCTCCATCATCCATACATATTGCACCCTGCAAAGAACTTCTCTCATTCTCGGCAAAAGGTTAGGGCTCGGTAAATTTCTGCCAAGATCAACGGCACTATGGTCCCATTTTCCTTTTTCATCATAAAGTCAGCTATCATTACGAGTCCCAGCTCTATATTCCTATCTTTTCTGGGGCAAACCAAAATACCCAGGAATATTGTTATAAAAGCTAGCCCTCTCCGAGCTTCCCACTTGTCTTGATTTCCTGCGTGAGTAAAACCAGTATATGGCGTCTCAAAGCCACGGGAATTCCCGTAACATCGGTACAGAATCCATTGGCCCAATTCCCATCTCTGACGTCCCAAGCGATGCTTAACAAGTCCAAAGGTTTGTGAGGGGTTACTGTTCTAGGTGCCACCTGGTATCGAGTTCAGAGATTCCCCTCGGAACCGGCGTATCCTGCTATCTCTTCCAGTGTAGGAGTTAGCTCGAAATTAGCAAAGTGGAATACATTATGTGTCGGGTCCCAAAATAGTATCAAGGCCTCAGTTATGTCCTTTCTCGGCTTAACCTTCAAGAGCCCAATAAGACCACCCAATGCTTTTGTCACAACTTTCCTGTTGTCGTCCCCCAAATCATGTCACCACATATGTAGCTCCAAAGGGATCTCCTAACGGACTGAAAAATGTTTATTTTGATTTGTGCTCATCCTGCACATTTATTAAGGTGATTTTAATAAAACTACGACTCATTTTGACTCCAGAAAAATGACCGTTGTTTTTTCAAAATTTTCACAAAAATATCCGCCATTGCCAATACGGCCTTTCAGCACTTCAAAAACAAAGATTTTAAGGTTGTGTCAGCTAACCGGCCAAAAACCTTGAGAAATGACTAAAGGCGGCTGTTCTTGCAAAACATCCTTTCGGCGCCCTTTTGAGGGACATTCGGCTATTCTTGAAGAGAATGGCGTCACCTTAATAATTTACAGTAAAACAAATTTTTGTTCTTTTTGGGATATATTTGCAAAAAGGAAAGTTGGACCCGATGGGAGTTGCCTACGTATATCACACCCTGTGAGAATCAAACTGGCGCAGTTCGGGCAAATAAAATAAAACCAACTATTTTTGAAAACAAAACCTTTTTCCTCTTTTTTTTCTTTTCATTTTTCTCAAAATTCGGCAGAGTTTCAGTACAATTCAGATTTTTCGTTTAAGCCACACAATGCCATTTTTTTTCCAATTATCTCCCATCACTCAAAAGCTGGTCAGCATGCAAACCCGAAACAAATAAATGCAACAAATAGCACGTAAAATATGCACCAGGATGGTTTGTTATTGTAGGTACACCTGTCCTAGACGGACCCAACCCCTGTGTTGAGTCCTTTAAGTCAAATGCACATGATGCAACAACCCTCCTACTAGGGATCCGGCATGACGCTGAGTTATTCTATGTTTAAAACCTTGGTTTATTTTTTTCTAGACCTGGCTTACCCGAGTGGACAACTCGAGTCGGGGGGGGGGCAGCGTACCGGGAATAAAGAAGCTTCGCCGCCTTTGCAACTTATCCGAACCTCGTTCTAAAATTTGGGATATGATTCTAACAGAAATGAAGTCACACAAAGTGCACACTCCTTTATGATTTAGAAGACTCGGAGAGAAGAAGGGTTTCGTAACAATTTATATGGAGTTCACAGAATATCAAAGCGGTAAAAGCAACACTTAGCACATTAGGCCCAAGCATGTAACAAAATCAGATAATAATTAAAGCTAAATATAACAATTCATCTAAGCTCAAATTCTTGAACCCTGAACTAGACGTTCTGGGTTCTTGTCCCCAGCAGAGTTGCCAGAATTGTCACACCTCCTTTTTCACTACACCCTGGGGAGTGATATTATAAAGGGAGTGTTTCCAATTAAATGACAGTCGGAACGGGATTATATTATTAAAAGATTCAGAGTCGCCACTTGGGCTATTTATGGTGACTCAATTTAACAGTCCGCGAACCAGAAATCTGAGTAAGAAATTTTGTTAACCCGAGAAAAGGTGTTAGGCATTCCCGGGTTCTGTGGTTCTAGCACGGTCACTCAACTGTTATAATTAGCTTAGTTACCTGATTTAAGAACATTTTGAACCTATGTGCAAATTTTAACTTTTAACTGCTTTTAATCATTTTAAAGAAGATTGAACGTCGTTTAAAATATGTCTTTGGATCCCGCCACATGAAATGCACCCACAATCCTAAACAAATTTTATTCAACGTTTTAAGATTTGATTTGGGTCACATGAAATGCACACTCGAGTTTAGAAAGGTAATATTATTAAAATGCGCGTCTAAAGCAACTGCGCATTTTAAACTTTGCGAGGGCCATGGAAATTCGCTAAATGACACGCCTCGAGTTCTAAGCATTTTAAAACATATAATTAAACGAGGGCCACACATTTGAGATTTTATTTGGCACGGCGCACCTCAATTCTATTTTTTAATGATATTCAAACTAAAGTTCGGAGGGCCATAAACTATGAGTTATCTAATTATGGCTCACCTCAAATTATTTAAAGGAGTCTAGTTAATTAACTAAATCTAGGTAAATAAATACCTGATACTTAAATACACAACGAAAAGGGAAGTAACATTTGTTAATGAAAAATCCAATCAAAAGGACAAGCCCACATAATATCTAAAAGAAGCTGTCAAGCTTGGGCCTAGAATTGAGCCCAAATTCGAAACCTCAACATGTTTGAACGAGGGACTCAATATCGAGTCCATACAGGCCAAGAACTAGTGAAATTCAACAAAAACAAAAATTTAGCGGACCAATATATGTATAAATAACATTTAGGCTCGTTTGCTATGCAGTTGGGCCAATGTTAGGCCCAGTTCTTATGGTCCAAATGATTCAAATCAAGTAATGCAAATCAATTGATGCCAACACAGGACTTGAAATAAACTATGAGTTATCTAATTATGGCTCACCTCAAATTATTTAAAGGAGTCTAGTTAATTAACTAAATCTAGGTAAATAAATACCTGATACGTAAATACACAACGAAAAGGGAAGTAACATTTGTTAATGAAAAATCCAATCGAAAGGACAAGCCCACCTAATATCTAAAAGAAGCTGTCAACAAATTCGAAACCTCAACATGTTTGAACGAGGGACTCAATATCGAGTCCCTACAGGCCAAGAACTAGTGAAATTCAACAAAAACAAAAATTTAGCGGACCAATATATGTATAAATAACATTTGGGCTCGTTTGCTATGCAGTTGGGCCAATGTTAGGCCCAGTTCTTATGGTCCAAATGATTCAAATCAAGTAATGCAAATCAATTGATGCCAACACAGGACTTGAAATCGAATTAACTAGCTTAAACTCTAACTTTTAAAACATTTAAACAAATTAATTAAGCTAAATTTAAATTCTATCCTCCATGCATTTTTTCGGATCCAATTTGATACTAGAACCATCCAACAGTCAAACGAACGAACCATTGGGCTCAAATGGCAAGCCCAAATAGCAGTAGCAAGATGTCTGCCTCTGCGAATAGTTTCAACATCCCAAGCTCAATGAGCCCAACCCTGTAAAGAAAAAGGTTGAGGATCCCAAACTCAACATCGAGTCCTCACCAAAGCAAAATAACCCTTTACCTTCAACCATAAACTGGTAATTTCATCATCACTCAATAGCTAGTACACTAAGAGATTTCGACTATTACTAAGAGCGCATACTCAACTTCAAACTAACAAATACTCATGCTTGAATTCGAATTTAAGCTAAGCTTACAAAATACAACCAAAAAAAACCTTAAACCAAGCTACTCTTTCTCAATACTAAAGGATATCAAAATCTAGAGACTTAGACTGCATCCAGAACTCTTAATGAGCAAATATTTATTTATAAAGCATGTTAAAGACATGAGATGACATGTATGCTTCAAGATTCATTACAGAACACTAAAGAGGTAAAAGGAAAGCAAGTAGAATAAAATCCAAATGTGGCTTATATTCAGTCAGGTTCCAACTAAAAATACATCATGTGTTGACAATGCTTTGGAAGGATACCTGGGAAAGCAAAGGAAAGGAAAGGGTGAGAATCAGCAAAGCAGAACAGTAGCAGCAGGGTCATGAGTAGAGATCAGCCCCCAAACAACCAGAAAAATAGCTCTAAACCCAGGATGACCGATAATAGTTCAATTTATCAAACTCGGACCAAACCAACAGCCCAGCAGGACTCTAACCAAGACTTTGATCACCAAATTTAAACCATTTCTCACTCAGATAAATCAAAACAATTTCAGGAGTTAAGAAAGAAACCAAAATTACTAAAAACTTAATGAAACAGTAGCTTTCTTCTTTAATTCTCAGTAGTTTTCTTTTGTGGATTTTTAAACTTTTCGATTTCTGAATTCAGTTGCAAGTAACTATGCCTTTATAGACAAGTTAATAGGGCAGCCTTAGGGATTTAGTTTTGCATTTGAAATGCTTTTCAGCTTTTCCTTTTTGCTAGTTAGTCCCTGATTTTTTTTACTTGTTACCCAAGCTAAATCTGAAATTCCATAGAAGACCCCTACTAGAAGTTTCTAAAGCTGTTACCAAAGATTCCCCAGTTCCTAAACTACCCCTCAAGTGCCATGTTTTTACTTTAGCCTACCAAATGAGTTATGGGTCGAATTGACCCAAGGGTCTAGCCCCAAACCTGGGCTAATGTTTTTTTTGGGCCCAGGTCTGAATTCACGATCCAAAAAATGATGAGACAGGAAAGCCTATGCACAAATTATGAATCAAAAGATTCAATTACAACCCAAAAATTAAAATTAAAATAAAGAAAGAAATTAAGTTACTCAAATAGACTAAAGAAGAAGCAATTAACACTTAGATGGATTAACAAAAATGACTGCAAAACAAATCGAGAAAAATAGAATAAGAAAGAAGAAGAAAGTTATAAGAAAATAAGAACAATGAAAAACAGGGCAAAAACATACCAAGATGATTATTAGAACTAGGCGAACCACAGTTTTGAACCCAAAACTCCATGAGATCTTCGATTTTTGGCCGAAATGAACTTTAATCGTGTGTTCTCAACTGAAAACACACGACTAAAGTCGATTTCGACCCCAGATCTTTAAAGCCCTGCCTGTTTGATATGTTGGGATTTATGGCTCAATTCTTTGATCAAAAATTCGAAAAGCTTGAGGGTGATTCGAAAGAAATCAAATGGAAATTTGAGACGAGGGAGAAAAGGGGAATCAGGGATGTGATTTTGGGGTTGAACAGAGGCGGCGGCGCCACCGGAGGCACTGTGGCGGTGCTAGGGATTTTAGATCACGATTTGAGTGATTTGGGCAGGTTTTGAAGGGAATTAGTTGTAGATTGGGGATGTGGAGGCGGAGAGGGGTCTGTGGTAAAGATTTGGTGGAGGTTGGTCGCGTGCCGCCGCCATAGGAAATTTCCGACGGTGGCAAACGGTAGTCTTAGGGTGGCATTATATTTGGTCTCTAAAGGGTGTGGGGGTGTGAGAGAAGAGAGATACGAGGTTGTTTGGACATTAATATGTGAATGGCTCCTGAGTTCCGGACCATTGGATTAGTGAGATCCAACGGTCATGATTGATCATGCCTAAAATGTGGTCGTTTGGTCGTCCAGGGAGACTGGGTCGGGTAAAACACATTGGGCATAGGTTATGGTGGTTTGTTGGACGGGTTTTGGGCTGGACCAGGTGGGTATTGGGAGGGTGTTGATTTGGGTTGGCCCAGATTGGGTCTTTTATTAAGAAGACCCCTTTTCTTTTATTTAATTTGTTTTTATTCAACAATTAAAAATTAAAACCTAAATCAAATCGTAACCCCAAATTATCCTACCCAATTAATTGAACTCTAATTTATAATCAACACTATTAGTTAAATACCAAATTAAAGGAAAACTAACAAAATTCAAAGCTAAAAATTAAACAAAGCAAAATAAATAAATTTTTTGTGATTTTTGTATTTTTGTAAAACCCTAATTACCAATTAATCTAAAATATGTAAAATTAAATCCTTAATGCAAATGCAATACGTATTTTTGTATTTTCCATTAATTAAAATAAAATAAACATGCACAAGCAAATGCAAACAATTAACAGAAAATACCACAAAAATCCACAAAATTGCAAATAATAAAAAAAAATTATTTTATATTGAAACTATGGGAGTAATTCATATAGGGCAAAAATTTCGTGCTCACACCAGGCAGGGCGCCCGATAGAGATATTGACTTTGGTATTGACTTGGCGCCGGGCACTCAGCCCATTTCTATTCCTTCACATTGTATGGCACTGGCTGAGTTGAAGGGGTTGAAGGAGAAGCTTCAAGAACTCCTTGAGAAGGGGTTTATTAGTATCACGATCCAAAAATCCACTAAGGGTCGTGGTGGCGCCGGAAATCTCTGTCAGGCCAACCAACTAAATTATCAATTTATTTCCTCTTTTAATACTTTTGAAAATCTAAGGTTTTTCCTTCTATTTTTATAAATAAAAGTTCACTACTTGTATTCAAATTTAAATAATAACAATTAGTATAAATCCATTGTAAACTATCCCAGAAACCAGGTGTCACAGGTGCATGAGCATCTACTGATAAGAATATAAAAAAAATACAATGCAATATCCGTCCGGAATAAAATGGATAGAAAGGAAATACATTTTTACTGGAAGGGACTTTAAAAGTTGTGGGCCGCCTTGCATACTGCAACTCACCTAGTTCCCGAATCGTCCGTGCTGTTGCGCCCAGTAGGCCGCTAAAGTAACATATACCTATGCAACAAAAATGCACAGAAGTGTAGTATGAGTACGTAATCAACGTGTACTCAGTGAGTATCCCGCCTAATCCCGAAGGGATAGAGACGAGAGGGTCAACTCTGACACTTTCTAATGGTCTAATAATGATTCCTCCTTAATATATATATACTAACCAGTGGATTTATTCTATAAACATGATTTCAGTCCATATAGAAAGAAATAAATAATCAATTAATTCCTTTATGGGAAATTTTCCAGAATTTTCATTTTTAAATATATTCCGAATATCTTTAAGCCATAAAAAGGAAATAACAATTTAATTAAGTTCCAGACAGCAATACAAGCATGCGCAAATCATACCGAGGTGTCAGCCCGATCCAACATGAATAAATGTGCACTTGCCGAGGGTCGACGGCGCGCCTATAGATGCATCTATTAATCTGCCGAGGCGTTCAGCCCGGTCCAAAATAAACACACACAGACAGACAATTAGTCAAGAATTCAATGTTGAGAAATTATCCAAGAAAGGCCAATTCTCTTTAATAATTTGAGATAACGAAGCTTAAGTCTCTTTACAAATCCATTTATTAATTTATTGTGATTTATTACCCCGCTCGCGAATCATCCATGCGACGCGGGTACACGTAAGATACATGCTCAATCAGTCAAATAAGAACTTATCGGGGAATATCTATTCAAATAAAATCAATTCTCCTTAAACAATTTAAGAAATGAAGTTTAATTCTTTTAGAAATTTACTTACTAATTCGATGTGAGTTAAGCAATTCAAGCTACCAATGTGTTCACAATTAATCCACGTACACATGCTTTTGGGTCCTAACTACCCGGANTCATCCTTCCGAGGACTCCAATTGATGCACCACGCTCCAATACTAGCCAATGTTTATGCAAATCCATTAATATATGCTCCAATATTCATTACAAACTAATTTATAGCAATTCCTAACCCCGATTGGAAAGTTGACAAAAATACCCCTCGGGCCCACGTGCCCGGATTCTAAAATTATTGAAAATAAATATTACCCATAACTCATATGGTCTATATCCAGAAATTCATCCAATTTCGTCCATGAATCGGCCCTCAAATCAAGGATTTACCATTTTTCAACTTTGGGGCTCAAAATCTCAATTTCTACCATCCAAATACGGATAAAAATAGAAACCACCAGAAATAATTATGTAGAAACATAAAAATAAAGGTCATATATTTACCCCCTCGTTGAGACGAGAACAATGCCACGAAAGTCACCTCAAACGGAGCTCTAGAACTCAAGATATGTCCAAAATACTAAAATTCTCGGTTTAAAACACTGTCCAGGCGATTTTTCTTCATCGCCTTCGCGGGAGACATTCGCGTTCGCTAAGAGCAATTTTTTGCATTCACCAGTCAACCCAGAAATCCTTTTTCGCGTTCACTGAACTTCTCTCGCGTTCGCGAAGAACAAATCTTCGCACCAGAAACCTGCAATTTTTCCCGACACGGAAATGAGCATTACTCCCTCATACGATATCCAAATTGGACGATTCTTTTTGCTATGGCTCCGAAATTACGATACGGATATGATGGTTCAATAAAAACTTAATTTGGAGCTCATTTTCTTAAAATGGTATCCCTTTATGTCGAAAAAAATGACGTTGAAACATCAAATAAGAGCGCAATTACAACCCGAAACACACCCGAGGCCCCCGGGACCCCGACCAATCACACCAACCAGTCCCAAAATACATTATGGACTTGCGCAAGGCCTCAAATCACATCAAATAACGCTAAAATCATGAATCAACCTCCAATCCAAGCTTTATGAACTTTAGAACCTCCAACTTCTACTTTCGATGCTTAAACCTATCAAATCACGTCCGATTGACCTCAAATTTTGCACACAAGTCATATTCGACATTACGAACCTAGTCCAACTTCCGAAATTGAATTCCGACCCCAATATCAAAAAGTCCACTTCCGATCAAACTTCTCAAAACCTTCAAATTTCTATCTTTAGTCAAATGGCTTCAAAATGACCTACGGACCTCCGAATTCACTTCCGATCGCGCTCCCAACTCTAGAATTACCATACGGAGCTACTCCCAGTCTCAGAATTCCAAATGGATATCAATAGCACTGAAATGCACTTTGAACCAAATTTAAGAAATTTCTTCCAAAATGCTAACTTCCATAATAGGGGCCAAAACGCTCCCCGGCTACCCAAAACCCGAACCGGGCATATGCCCAAGTCCGAAATCCTCATACGAACCTGCTGGAATCTTTAGATCTTGATTCCGAGGTTGTTTGCTCAAAATTCCAATCTTAGCCATTTATCCAACTTAAGGCTTTTAAAATGAGAATTTTCATTTAAATTTAACTCTGAACTTCCTGAATTTCAATTCCGACCATACACACAAGTCAATATACCTGAAATGAAGTTGATCATGACCTCAGACTGCTGAACGACGCGCTAAGGCTCGAAACGACTGGTTGGGTCGTTACAATTAGGCCTAGTATGTCACCTTGAGGTGCACCGGTTCTGTTTGTAAAGAAGACGGATGGCTTTATATGAATGTGCATTGATTATAGGCAGTTGAACAAAGTCACAATCAAGAACAAGTATCCTTTTCCATGTATTGATGATCTATTTGACCACCTTCAGGGAACGAGGGTGTTATCTAAGATTGCTTTGTGGTCGGGGTATCACCAGTTGAAGATTCATGACTCGGACATTCTTAAGACAGCTTTCATGACCCGTTATGGTCATTATGAGTTCCTTGTGATGTCATTTGGGTTGACCAACACCCCAACAACGTTCATGTATTTGATGAACAGTGTATTCCAGCCTTATCTCGACTCGTTTGTTATTATATTCATTGATGATATCCTGGTATAATCTCGTAGCTAGGAAGAGCATACCCAGGATTTGTGGATTGTGTTGCAGCGGTTGAGGGACGAGGAGCTTTATGCCAAGTTCTCGAGGTATGAGTTTTGGCTCAATTCAGTGGTGTTCTTGGGGCACGTGGAATCCAGTAAGGGTATTCAGGTAGACCCGAAAAAGATATAGGCAGTTCAAAGTTGGCCTAGATTGTCCTCAGCTACAGATATTTGGAGTTTTCTTGGTTTGGCTGGTTATTACCGTCGCTTTGTGCAGGGTTTCTCATCCATTGGCCATCATTCTCAAGGACTAAAACTTTGAAGTAGTTCGAAGTGTTATTGGGGAATAAGCCCAAGAGGGATACCCAAAGGCTACAGCCAAATTAATGCGGCTTAGAGACGTTCGAATCCCACAATAAAAATAGGCCTTTGAATTCATTGAAAAACCGGTTAAAAAAGGCTACCCTCGACAAACAATCAAAAGGGCTTCGATAAAATCAGCCCTCAAAAAACCTTAAGAAGTATCAAATTATCTTAACACAAACATGTTAAGGCACAAAAAACAGAGGGGTTTGAGTCGACATCGAACCCTCAAAAAACCCAGTGGGTGCAAAATACATGCTAAGGCATAAACAAACTTTTACTAAGTATTTTAAACCAAAAGAGGGGAATAATAGCCATCTTTTAGAGTCCATATTGTCCCGATCTAAAGAGCCTAAGGGCCAATACACTAAGAGTTTGATATCTTATTCTCGCTCTATCCGAACATAAGGGTTCGACTACTCCAAGCACAAATAGAAACTGACTTGACTATGGCTCGGGGACTCATCATTATTTGACACAAACACTAAAGGGCCTATGCTTTAAGTTCGAACCTTATTCGAACTTGACTGTGGTGACTTCGAGGAAGCCACCCAAAACCAAAATCTTGAATGCACTGTTCAAAGGATAAGATTGTGCTAAAGTTTTACAAGGCAAAAAACGTGTTTGTAAATGAAAATTGAGAAGGCATTCAAAAGGAATATATATAGAGGCAAAAATATGTATAAGGGACCGACGGGGGTCTTATAAAAAGAAAAGGAAAACAAAAGTCCTTACTATGTCCGAGGTTGGTTTCTCCTTAGGGGCATCTTCTCTTTCGGACCCCTTGTCGTTATCAGACCCGCCTTGGCTGCATTCATCATAATTGTCATCATTAGAGGAGACAAGCAACATGGCATCAGCTTCAAGCGCCTTAGCTTGAGCTATCTCCTTGGAGAGGTCAAAACCTCGAGTGTGGATTTCCTTGAGGATCTTCCTCCGGGATTGGCACATTTCCAAGTCACTACTCCATCACTCTCAATTAGAAGGGAGCATCCTATGCATCGGCCAGGCACACGATTATGGACTTTTCAGCCATGATCTTTGTCTTCCGGCCTCCGCCTTGGCCTCAACAAGCTCGGCTCCAAGCTCCTCGATCCTTTTGCCCCGGACATAGTTTTTCTCTTTGATTCTCCGAAGTTAGACCTCTCCGATGACAGTTTAGTCAAGGTAGCCTCTTTCTCTATAGAAAGGCGGTCCTTGTTCTCCTTCTACCAATCACATTCAGTTTTGATTTGATCGACTTCCCCCTAAAGAAGCTCGATCATTTCCAGTTTTTGCTGCAACTAAGACATAGAAGTATTAGCCTCTATAGTTAGGTCAAGTCCATACACTTTCAAAAGGATAGTTACTTGCTATTCTAGTTTGGCCCCTTTCCTTAGGAGCCTTGGCCAAATCTGCTCGAAGAACCTGTAGAGCATTATCCTTTTGGCCGCAGAGAAGCATTAAAACTTTCCTCTGCTCCAAGACTTTTTGGAGCTCGGTTTTACACTGACTTAGGTTGGCTCGAGACTTGGCAAAGGCCTATAAAAAAAGAAAATGCAAGTCAGACTTAAACAAAAAAGTGTAAGGAAAGGAATCGCAGCAATTAATTCTTACCCGAGATAGGAGACATTGGGACTCTTCAAAGAGGACAGACGTATCATTGAGATCAACAACATCATCTACCCCAGTAAAACAATCCCGAAAAGGATCCTCTTCACTGGGGACTCCGCCTATGTCAGGGGTCTGTGGATTTCGAGCATCCCTTATAGCTTCGTCGAAAAAGTCTGGTAGATAAGGAGAGTGACCTACTATCGCAACCCCTAGAGAATCGGAGTGCACTGTTCAGCCCTAGTAATCTTAGAATTTTACAATATTCGTTGATGACCAAAGGATAACCTCAACTTCAAGCGATTCGGGGGCTTTGCCCAAATATTTCTTAGAGGCTTCCTCATCACGAAGCTGGGTCTCGGCGGGGCCGGCCTCATTTTAGCAACGTCTCCAAGGCCTACATAAAAGAGAGTCAAGTATAAATAAAGAGAAACGCTTCAGAAAAAAGGCATAAAAAGCTTACAGGATAAACTAACCATGATTTTGGCTTCCCATCTACCCCTTTCTAAGTCACGCCAGCAGCGCTCGGCATGGGAGAAAGTCGAGGTAATATTCGAGGTCGAGGACCGCATGATGCATCCAAGAAATCTCTACATAATATATGAAGGCATTACATAAAGCAAAAAATAGAGTACAAAGACTAATGGGTAATATGTTACTTACGATCGGGGTTCCACTTCTCGGGGAATGGCAGTTTCTCCTCAGGGATGAGGTCTCAGTTCCTTACCCTCAGAATCGGCTCATCTAATCCCGGTCCTAGTCCTCATTGATGCTTGCAGAGAATGACTTCGTTGATCAGCATTGGATCTTGATTAATCCTCAAAAAAGTAAAGGTCGATACAACCGTATGAGGTGGTTGAGAGTGAATTCCAACCCCTTGGCTTTGCTGGAAAAGAAGCGGAGCATGATCACTATATGCCAGAATGAGGGGTTAACCTGTCCAAGGGTGACCTGATACCTCTTGCAATAATTGATGGTGATTGGGCCTATAGGACCCAGTGTGAAGGGGTAAGTATAGACACTTAGGAACCCTTCCACATTGGTGGTAATGCTCTCTTCAGGAGCGGGAATTTGTATCATGACCCCGGCCCCCCAGTTATAGTCTTGCTTCACAGCCTTGAGATATTTTGCCATTATAGAGAAGATATATCTCGACACATGTTCAGATAGGCCAAGGACCGAAGGAGGATTCTCGACTTTGAAGTCAGTTTTTAAGACACAAGGGCCGGGAACGTACTCATGAGGGAGCGGTTCCACCGGCATTTAATCACCGACCAGCCGGGAAGAAAAAGAAGAAGCCTTCTCCTTTGTGGGATGGTCTTGGAGGTTTTCGCCATTGATTCATATAGAAGGATGCAGAAAGAGGTAAAATTTGGTGTTTTGGTACTAACAAAATTGACTCAACGAGTGGTGAAAGCGAAGAGATAGAGAGAGGAAAAGACTTAGAAAACTTGGTGAAGGTGGAAGTAAAGTTTTGATTCAAATGAAGAACCTGTATTTATAGATTCACGGTGACGGTTCGGTGGCGCTAATGGCCGACCAACCACTAACAGACATTACTGATTTGGGAAACCGTACCAACGGGACGTTTCGGTCACCTCGATCGCTTAGTCACGAGGATGATGTCACATCGGGTCTCCAAAAAATCGAGGCTCAAGTCGTTTCTTATCATTTATTCTAAGAAACGAGGGGACTATCTGTATACAGTGGAAATCGGAGCTACCCGATTTTATCATTTGATCAAAAAAGAGATACCACGTCGAAAGGCCAGGACGTCGAGTTCGGGATCGGAGTTTCTTTCCAAGATCGGGGTCAACATCACCAACCGATGTCAGAAGAGGGCATACTTCGAAATGATGTTGGTGTAGTTCAGTAACGGAAAGGTCGAGATATTCACAACAGATCGAAGATCATGCCCTGAATTTCCTAATGGATTGATCTTCGACGGCTAATCAGTTGTCAAATATGATTTTCTACTATAATTAGAAGTGTATTTTGTTTAGGACTCCTCTATTATATAAAGAGGGATCCCATTCATTTGTAAGCATTACTATTCACTTATAAGAATATATACATTCATTACTTTTTTGCTATTTCGCTTACTGTTCATCATAGTTGCTTTATCATTTGCTATTCCTATTATCACACCTCGAGACTACTACAAGTCGAGGTCGAAATTTGGCTAGCATACTGGTTTGATGTATTTTATTCTCTAATTTATCTATTTAATTTCTTGTTTATCAACTGTTATTGATTTAAATCACATATCCTTAAAACCATAATATAAGTTTAATTATTACTCAAATTTTAGGGTAAACGCCATTATTATTGATAAAATTAGAGATAAGTAATCTTAATCAAGTAACATTTTCTTACCAATATTTCTATGTGAAGCCAAATATTAACGCTGATAACTATTCTTCAATTCATCAAAGTCCTTTTCATGACCTCAAATTCACCGTCTTTTTCTTTTGTATCCACTATAACCGAAGATAAATACATAAATTATAAAGGAATTTTGTCATATCCTCTCCTATTTTGTTTAGTGAAACGATGCTCTCACAAGAAGACAAAAGCTGCAAGCTTCCATATTACAACATTATAACTCCATCCTCGCACGTCCTATATTTTTTCTGTATTGACTTTTAGGAGACCCGTCTGTATTTGATTTGTTTTTTAAATGTGTTTGTCCATAAAATCTTGTAAGTTTTCAAAAATAAGTTTTTCAAAAACTAAAAAGTGGTTTTGATCACTTTTTCAAAGAATTTAGAAATTTTTCTTTTCCACTCACAAAATTATAATATTTTTTCAAGTGAAATGCACTTCTAAATAAAATTTCAAATATCATTTTTATTTTTTTTTTGAAAACTTAAAAATTTATGTCTAAACGCCTACTTAATATCTTAGTAGCTACTTCCTCTGGTCCAAAATAAGTAATTTTTTAGCTGTTTTTACACAGATTAAGAAATCCACCTTTTAGCATTAATTGGCAAAGAAATTGACCATATTAACATTTACTATCTCTTCACATAAACACTCGTAACACATACTCCAATACTATTTACTCCAAGGGCAATATAGGAAAAAACTAATAATTCATTCTTGAAATCTGGAAAAATCACTTATTTTAGACCATAAAAAAAACCAAAAAATTACTTATTTTGAATAGGAGGGAGTATTTTGAAACTTTAAGCTCTCATAAATGAATTCAGAATTTTAAGTCAATAAATACAAGATATTTATATCTGCCACTATTTTAGACAAAGATTTCGTACTTTGATATAGACATAAGTTTACTAAACTTTCACCCTCAGGATACATTTGTCACGACCCAAAATCCAATAAGGGTCGTGATGGCGCCAGACACTACCGTCAGACAAGCCAATCAACATACTTTACTAAATTCTCATTTTAAATATTTACAAAATCAGTTCTTTTATATATTTAAATAATATATAGTAAATTCCACTGAATATATAATGAAATATTTAACAATTTTTAAATTTTTTGAATAAACTCATAGACATCCCAGAACCCGGTGTCACAAGTGCATGAGCTATTTCTAGGAAAAAATACAATACAATAATCGTCTGAAATACAATAGACAAAAGGTAAATACAATACGCTGAAAGAGACTATACTAGTTGCGGGTCGCCTCGAGAAATGCAGCTCACCTAGTCCCCCCTATCATCCATGCTGCTACGCCTAGTAGGCCACTAGTAGTACATGTGCATGTGCAATAAAAATACAAAGCAAGTATATAATGAGTACGAAAATAATGTGTACCCAATGAGTATCTCATCTAATCTCGAAGAAGTAGAGACGAGAGGCCAACTTCGACACATACGAATGGTCCAATAATGTTATATCAATAACATGTTAAATAATGAACTTTTATAAACATGATTTTAATCCTACAGAATGAAGCAAGTAAACAATTATTTCTTTTATAGGAAACTTTCCAAATTCCTTTTCATCATTTATGCAAATATTATCAAGCCAGGAAGATGCTATAACAACTTTAAAAAGTTTAAGGCAAGCAATACAAGCATGCGCAAATCATGTTGAGGTCGTACGACCCGATTCAACAATAATTAAACTGTGCATTACCAAAGGATCGAATGGCACGAACCATAGATACATCTATTTAATCTACTGAGGCATTCGGCCCGTTCCAGAATTTAAGCACACACATAAAGTTAATCAAGACGTCATCAGGAAGCAATTATCCAAAGAAAACTAATTTTCTTTTAACAATTTAAGAAAATGAAGCTTAAATCTTTTTAGAAATTTATTTACTAATTCAATGTGATTTAAGCAATTTAAACTATCAATAGGATTAAAAATAATCCAAGTATAGAATTCTTTTGGGTCCTAGACTACCTAGATTTAAACATAATAGTAGCTACGTACAGAATCTCGTCACCTCGTGCGTACGTAGCCCCCACGATTAGAAGCACATATTTAATTATTTCACCTATGGGGACAATTCCCTCTTAAAAGGTTAGAAAGGAGACTCACCTCATTCCAAAGCATACTTCCAATACCAAGATCGAGGTCAAACTCTCAATTTGGATCCGAATGATCCAAAACTAGATAAACGAGGTAAGAACAAATCAATACAACCTCACAAGATTGCATTCTAACTATTTAAGCAATTTCCCAACCTTAAACACAAATTTTCTAAAATCCGACCCCGGGCCCACATGCCCGGATTTCGAAATTTTTCAAAGATAGTCGTTCTTTATACCTAAGGATCAAGAATATATGATTTATACTTCATTCCATAACAAATTTCTCGGTTGAATCTTGTTTTTAACAAAACCCTAGGTTTTACTCTATTCCCATGATTTTCACTAATTTT
Source organism: Nicotiana glauca (assembly GCA_026770625.1). Classification (NCBI taxonomy): domain Eukaryota; kingdom Viridiplantae; phylum Streptophyta; class Magnoliopsida; order Solanales; family Solanaceae; genus Nicotiana; species Nicotiana glauca. The sequence continues at coordinate 159,545 of MU709953.1, forward strand.
TATGTGTTAATCTACCCAAAACTCAAGTATTAAACTCACATTAATTAGAAATAACTTACCTTACAATGCTAGCGAAATCACCCCTCCAAGAGCTCCAAAATCTCCCAACAAATGAGTGAAAATGCGCAAAATTGGCCTAGAGCCCGAATAAATGAAGGCCACCGCCTTTTGCGATTTCCGCATGTGCAGTCCTGGGCTGCACCTGCGACTACCACTTCTGCATAAGGAAGACCACTTCTGCGGTCTGGGCCGCTTCGGCTGACAGGCCCACTGCTGCTGCGGTTCCGCTTCTACGGATTTAGGGTCGCATCTGCAGTCTTGGGCTACCTTGTCTTGGGTTGTCTGGCCTTGGGTCGCTTCTGCGATAGGTGGACTGCTTCTGTGGTCTCGCACCTATGGTTTTGACGGTAACCAGCAGCTTCAGCCTTCTTCAAACTCCAAATTCAATTCGTTAATCACCCAGAATCCATCTAAGGCCCCCGGGACCCCAACCAATCATACCAACCAGTCCCTATACACATTACGGACTTGCTCGGGGCCTCAAATCCTATCAAACAATGCTAAAATCATGAATCAACCTCCAATCCAAGATTTATGAACTTTAGAATTTTAAACTTCTACTTTCAACATTTAAACCTATAAAATCACGTTCGATTGACTTCAAATTTTGCACATAAGTCATATTTGACATTACAGACCTACTCCAACTTTTGGAATTGGATTTCGACCTCGATATCAAAAAATCCACTTCTGGTCAAACTTCTAAAAAACATTCAAATTTCTATCTTTAGCCAAATGGTTCCAAAATGACCTACGGGCCTCCGAATTCATTTCCAATCGCGCTCCCAACACTAGAATAACCATACGGAGCTACTCCCACACTCAGAATCCCAAACGGGTATTGATAACATTGAAATGCACTTCAACCTAAACTCATGAAATTTCTTCCAAAATGCTAACTTACACAATAGGTGCCAAAATGGTCTTGGGTTATCCAAAACCTGATCCGGGCGTACACCGAAGCCTGAAATCATCATACGAACCTACTGGAACCTTTAGATACTGATTCAAATCCAATCTTAGTTAATTCTTTCAACTTAAAGCTTCTAAAATGAGAATTCTCTTACAAATTCAACTCCAAACTTCCTAAAATTCAATCCCAACCACACGTACAAGTCATAGTACCTGAAATGAAGTTGCTCATGGCCTCAAACTGCTGAACGGCGTGCTAGAGCTCAAAACGACCGGTCAGGTCATTACATTCTCTCCCACTTAAACGTATATTCGTCCTCGAACGTGTTAAGAACTGTGTTGGGTTGTCTAAAATCACTGTCTAACACCTCGGGCACCTACCCATGTTACCACAACTCAGCTGTGCATCTTAGCTCGATCAATCTGAAGATATCCTTTTTCACTTAAGCAAATAAGCATTAGAGCCCAAAACTAACATCCGGAATTCTCTGCCAGGCCTATTCTAACATATGATAACCATATCAATAACTACACGCAACACCAAAACATGAATGCATACCTTGACTGAATTTACAACTTGCACCATTTTACTCACATGACCCCAATAACATTCCCTGATCAAATAGATCAAAATTCCCTGAATATGATGCTCTCATTGCACCTCATGACCTACATAGGTCTTACTCTAACTCTTGCAATACCGCCACGATGGAAGAGATGTACAAATATTCATAACCAACTGCCAAATCAACAAATCATTGGGTCTATATGCCTGACAAGAACAATCACCTCATCCTGAACCAAATAATGGTCTTAGCTCCTTAATATACTTCATATAATCAAATTACACTGATCTTAAATATAATGAGCTCGTCTTACCTAGTAAGACTACTAAGCCAATAAGTCACCCCGGACATGATCAAAAGTCTCATATGATACTCCAACGTGCCAATAGGCTGCCAATTTGAACGAGATACAAAAGGAGGACGAACTCTAGAAGGAACTGCTCAACTCGCGCAACTAATATGATCTTTGCCTTAGAAAAAAGGGAAGCAAAACACACATAAGATGAAGTATGAAAACTGTATTCAACATCACACTATTGCGGCGCGTAACCCGATCCAGATAACATACATATGGTGGCGTACCACCCGATCCACACATAACACTCACCTAAGAAGATGCACATTGAGCTAAATTGCTCATTACAACAAAATACTGAATATCGGTCACAAGCACGCTAAGTGCATAATACCACCCCTTAGAGGACATATAGCGCTATAAGCTACAAAACTCAAGCACAATTGAGGTATGATATACGATCTGAATCTCAAGAGCCATTTTGCTCATATAGCATCATCTCTATGCAGAACCTCAACACATAAGAAATTCACCAAGCCGTCTCACAACTCACACAGCGCAATATATCATTACATGAAATAGCTGACAATGAAATAACACCCTGACTACTCTTCCATAAGGAGAGCATTACTAAAATGAACACATCTGACCTGATATAGAGCACATATTCACATTTGAATTCATCCACAGTCCACAACTCAATAATTTAAGTGCCCTCCAGGCATCAATTCCCAAATCAACGATATCACCACAATCTTCATACTTGGTTTAACTCTTCAACCAATCAAGTGACTACATGCCATCCTTATACAACCTTCCCGTAAGGCACGCTGCCATAACATTCCGCAATAGATAATAGGTCTGTACATCCAAACCATCAGCCGCACTAACGCTAAAAAGCGATCATGAATTTCAAACCGGGATGCAAAGCCTTTTGCACAAAACACCAATCTCAGGTGATGCTAAAGACAATACCAACTTACTTTAATTATTGAAACTACTTTCTTGCTCATCCGAGCTAGTGGCATCCTTGTTAACACTAAACTGCAACCTTGATCCTTACTTCAAATTCCATACCGCTCACTGTACCCAACATGCCAATATTCGATAGAACACGATTTCCATCAAAACTCTGGAACCATTGATAGATTAACACTTCATCATATAAAAACCTTCCACTTAACTCATTTTAAGAGAACCATCACAACACGCAAGTGAATTCTCATAACCGTAGAATATGCAAATCTCCAACTAGTGGTCTAAGCCACCATATCCCTTTCGGGATCTACCTACACATAACAGGCCATAACAGTAGGATACTTCTGGGTAACGTCGACTACAGCGGCCGACAAGCCTCGCACTATCGCCATAATCTCTTGCATAATTTGCTGAAGGAACTGATCACTACTACCAATATGCTAATTCAACTATGGCCAACTAGTCCATCATCTTCTAATTTATACTTGATTGCCTTAGATGTAATAACTCCATTCAACACAACACACTCCATCCGCACTCATCCCGAGCGACCTTGAATCATGAGACCATGCCGTTTCAAATCCCATGAACCATTTCATATCTCCCAAATGCTACACTACAAGTTAAAACATCATAGAACATTCTGGGCCTCTCCTCATAAGCTGCTACGAAGCTTGATTCTTAATTGTACCTATAGGCATCGAAATCATAAGGCACCATACTTTACCCCTTCGAATTCACTAGGACCGTTGTTGAGAGCCACCCGCTCTGACTTGGCCTCGAATGTAATCAACTCCATGATTATTCTAGCACATGAATACCCCCTCGACGAAGCACCGAACAGAATCACTTCCCCTGAAACCCGCACTTATACAAAACATAAATCCTGAATCCTTCCCAAAGTCTGAGAATGAGCCAATAAGGCCAAACATAGTACACCTTTAACAATTCCTTTGCTAAAATTAACACTTACGATTTTTTCGTGACTAAAATAACTTACCAATATGCCAATAACCCAAAACCTCACACGAAGATAATCATACCACCCAATTGTAGGTGGTGGGACTCTCCTACTTAGCTTGAGGCCACTATTATACAACTCTAAACTTCACTAGGATTCCTTATCTCTTTTGACATAACCATGCACAGTCGATAGCATAATTTCTCGGAATCTTTCTGTAAAACCCCTTTTATACTTTGAATCATCAACCACATTCGTATGACAAATCTCTTTGCAGAACAAGTCCATTCACTCCTTGTGGACACCAATTAGATGTGTGGCAACATCTTTCCAATTCAAAGTTAGGTAGTATCCTTCTTCATTTCAAGCAGCTCATTTCCGTTATATCAAATCTCCTGCCGCATAATAGTCCATACTTCAAATTAATCCGTAAGCACAAATCACCAATCACTAAAATCCCCAAATCACTCCAACTCTACTTAAGATGCGTGGTCATCCTACCACAAGCCCATATGCAACTCCGGCACTCTCCCACTTTGGCGAAACTCACCTATTTAATCGAGTAATCGACCTCTGCTTCTCATACGTGGCTGTCTAGAGATTTTAACCACTATTTGACATTCCCCACATGTTTTTCCTCATCATTTGTTGCTCTGTTGATGCCTTAGATCAAAACGCATCTCGATAGCACCTGAACCAATAGACCGCTATAAGCTTTACACCTTTCCGAGGATCATCTTTCCCGCCATTGATATTAGAAACATTAATTTCATCCTAAATCACCGCACCCCGTGATCTCTGACAGTCGCTTCTTCAATACTGTCTCACAATATCCTACTTCAAAGGCAAATTGTAGAAGATCATAATACTGGAAAACTTAATACATTTAACAGATATAATGCAATCTCGACACAGATGAAAATTCCACCACGTTCATAGATACCAAGCCTCGTTACCCCATTAGCCCAAATCTAAACATTCTTAGCCCGATTGCGTTTCCTCTACCGGAATAAAATACTGAATCTCTAGACTATGCATTGAGTAAACCTCCCTTCAAGTCATTCACCACCCCAACACGTAGGCAAACATCATACCATCATATCAATACCATAGAACAATCGTTCATAAGCATCACAGAAACTTGTGCCTAGCATCAGAGCTCTCAGAAGTACCGCTACTGAGCTAAAACGACAGAATACCCTTCCATAAGGCGATAATAATAGCTCAAACAACCCCGCAAGGAGAAGCACCCCGCACCATATTGGTAGTACAATCACAATTCTTCAATTCTCAATTTATAATAAGTGTTTTGCGTTGCGTAATATTTAGTAGGAAGGAAACAAGGGACAAGCCTCAAGGAATCAAATTGCACAATGAGGAATCAAGAAGGGAAGTACTCTTAACAGCCATGTAGCCTCCCGAAGATAAGTACACACGTCTTTGTACCAATCTGCGAGACTCTACTAGACTTGCTCATGACTTGCGAGACCTAAAGGAACCTAGTGCTCTGATTACCATATTGTCATGACCCAAAATCCAATAAGCATCGTGATGGCGACGGACACTGCCGTCAAGCAAGCCAACCAAAATACTTAATTAAATTCTCATTTTAAATATTTCCAAAATCACTTCTTTTATATAGTTAAATAATACATAGTAAATTCTACTGAATAAATAATGAAACACTTAACAACTTTTCAAATTTCTTAATAAACCCATAGACATCTCAGAACCTGTGTCACAAGTGCATGAGCTATTTCTAAGAAGCAATAGAATACAATAACTGTATGGAATACAATGGACATAAAGTAAATATAATACGCTGAAAGAGACTATACTAACTGCGGGTCGCCTCGAGAAATGCAGCTCACGTAGTCCCCCTATCATCCACATTGCTACGCCCAGTAGGCCACTAGAAGTACATGTGCTTGTGCAACAAAAAATTCACTACAAGTGTAGCGTGAGTATGAAAACAACGTGTGCCCAATGAGTATCCCGTCTAATCTCGAAGAAGTAGAGAGAGAGGTCGACTTCGACACTTACTAATGGTCCAATAATGTTATATCAATAATCTGTTAAATCATTGATTTTTATAGACATGATTTAAATCCAATAGAATGAGAAAGTAAATAATTATTTCTTTTATACGAAACTTTCCAAATTCCTTTTCATCATTCATGCAAATATTCTCAAGCCAGGAAGATGCTATAACAACTTTAATAAGTTTAAGGCAAGCAATACAAGCATGCGCAAATCATGTTGAGGTCGTACGACACAATTCAACAATAATTAAATTGTGCACTACCATAGGATCGAATGGCACGAACCATAGATACATCTATTTAATCTACCGAGGCATTCAGCCCGTTCCAGAATTTAAACACATACAGACAGTCAATCAAGTAGTCATCAGGAAATAATTATTCAAAGAAAACCAATTCTCTTTTAACAATTTAAGAAAATGAAGTTTAAATATTTTTAGAAATTTATTTACTAATTTGGTATGATTTAAGAAATCTAAACTGTCAATAAGATTACAATTAATCAAAGTATAGCATGTTTTTGGGTCCTAGACTACCTAGACTTAAATATAATAGTAGCTATGCACGTACTCTCGTCACCTCGTGCGTACGTATTCCCCATAATTAGAAGCACATATTTAATTATTTCACCTATGGGGATAATTCCCTCTTACAAGGTTAGAAAGGAGACTCACCTCGCTCCAAAGCGTACTTCCAATACCAAAAACGAGCTCAAACTCTCAATTTAGAGCCGAACGATCCATAACTAGATAAACGAAGTAAGAACTAGTCAATACAAGCTCACAAGATCGCATTCTAACTATTTATGCAATTTCCCAACCTTAAACACAATTTTCCTAAAATCCGACCCCGGGTCCACATGCCCGGATTTCAAAATTTTTCGAAGATAGTTGTTTTTTATAACCTAAGGATCAAGAATATATGATTTCTACTTCATTCCATAACAAATTTCGTGGTTGAATCTAGTTTTTAACAAAACCCTATGTTTTATTCTATTCCCATGATTTTCACTAATTTTTATGTGTTAATCTACCCATAACTCCAGTATTAAACTCACATTAATTAGAAATAACTTACCTCATAATGCTAGGCAAAATCACCCCTCCAAGAGCTCCAAAATCGCCCAAGAAATGAGTGAAAATGAGCAAAAATGGTCGAGAGCCCAAATAAATGAAGGCCACCGCCTTCTGCGATTTTCGCATGTGCGGTCCTGGGCCGCAGCTGCGACTGCCGCTTTTGCAGAAGGAAGATCACTTCTGTGGTCTGGGCTGCTTCTGCGGATAGTCCCACCACTTTTGCAGTTCCGCTTCTGTGGATTTAGGGCCCATCTACGGACTTGGGCTGCTTCTATGATAGGTAGACTGCTTCTGCGGTCTTGCACCTGTGGTTTACCAACCATAGATGCGCTTTTGACAGCAACCATCAGCTTCAGCCTTCTTCAAACTCCAAATTCAATCCGTTAATCACCCGGAATCCACCGAGGCTCCTGGTACCCCAACCAATCATACCAACTAGCCCCCAAAACACATTACGGACTTGCTCGAGGCCTCAAATAATATCAAACAATGCTAAAATCATGAATCGACCTCCAATCCAAGCTTTATGAACTTTAGAATATCAAACTTCTACTTTCGATATTTAAACCTATCAATCACGTCCGATTGACTTTAAATTTTGTACACAAGTCATATCTGACATTACGGACCTACTCCAACTTTTGGAATCAGATTCCGACCCCAATATTAAACTGTCCACTTCCGATCAAACGTCTCAAAAACCTTCAAATTTCTATCTTTAGCCAATTTGCTCCAAAATGACCCACAGACCTCCGAATTCAGTTCCGATCGCGCTCCCAACACCAGAATTACCATACGAAGCTACTCTCAGACTCGGAATCCCTAACGGATATCGATAACACTAAAATGCACTTCAACCCAAACTCATAAAATTTATTCCAAAATGCTAACTTCCACAATAAGCGCCAAAATGCTCCCTGGTTATCCAAAACATCCGGGCATACGCTGAAGTCTGAAATCATCATATGAACCTACTGGAACCTTTATATCCTGATTCCGAGGTTGTTTACCCTAAAATCCAATCTTAGTTAATTCTTTCGACTTAAAGCTTCTGAAATGAGAATTCTCTTTCCAATTCAACTCCGAACTTCCCGAAATTCAATCCAACCACCCGTACAAGTCATAATACCTTAAATGAACCTGCTCATATCCTCAAACTGTTGAAAGGCGTGCTAGAGATCAAAATGACCGGTCAGGTCGTTACAACATTCACACTCCCTTATACATTTTTTAAAATAATTAAATGGTGCATATCTTTAATAACTTTCAAAAATGACATCCTGTTATAAATAGTTATGTATTTATGATGAATGTATATATTTTAGAGAGATTCTAGATTTTGTTACTTGGTGGTTAAGTCATTTTTTTCCTATAATAGAGGTATTCTATTTCATTGTAATTCATCTCAAAGCAATAAGAATTATCTCTCTTTCTTTGCAATATTATTTTATTTATTGTTTTATATCACGTTATCAGCACGAGCCTCTAACCAATTGAGTAGAATCTTTGGGATTGAGCATAATAATTGCTAGTTATTCCATGAACTTCCTTCATGATTAAATTATAGATTTAAAGTAAGTATTTTACCGTATTTTTCTCTTTTATTCTATAATTTGATTTTAAATACAAGAAAAGACAATAAATTTTATTTATAACTCTAATGGAGTTAGTAAGAAATTATAACCACTCGAAGTGGTAAATTTCTCTGTCTTGCCATGATCAAATTCATATATGATTGTGGGAAAAGAAGTGGAAACGCATCCCATTGAGTTTGATTCATTCTTATTCCCTTAAGAGAATGTGGTAGGAATATTTAATAAGTCTAAAAGGACCAAATTATTACCGTAAAGGTATCAATGGATGTTGACGTTTGTAATAGATGAAATTATACTCGTCATCATCGGAGTAATGAGAATATTAAGGATTCTCAAAATAATATTTCACTCAATGAAAGTAATGTTTGTCATCGATTTGACATGAGATTTTCTAAAGCACATATAGATGATTATGGTCCACTCATGATGTGAATGTGAAAACATGTGATTTATGAATACATATTTATTTTTGGAAGAATATCAATGTGTTAGTGGTAGTGAATCTACCACACTCACCTCTAGAAGGAAGTTTGAAATGATATAAGAAAATAATATCATTATTATGGTTGAACGGTCATTGATCGCATACCTATTTTACGCCAAAATATTTTGTTAATGTGATTATTAAAAGATAACAGTAATGCAAGAAACAAATCTTGCGTATAATTTTAATCATGACCATAATAGTATAACTTTCTCTTCAAAAGAAACATTCGCCATATGGATGTTGATGAATATATGATAGTACCAAATTAATAGAGAGCTCTGGAAGAGTCAATTATCACTATTTTGGATGAATACAATTGATTATCATGTCAATTTATTATGTGGTAGTAAGTCTCAAAGAAACTTAATTGAGTTTCTCAAAGAAATTCAATTTGAGACTATAAATAAAGGAATGATTAATATCTTCTACTACTACAACTTGTAGCTAGGTAATATGTATGTGAAAATTTACCCGCTATATTCTTCAATTTGTACTACACAAAATAAAAAAAAAAACCACAATAAAGTTGATGTTTATTTATATAAAAACTCATATCATAATAAACTTGGAGTTTATTAATAATTGTACATGTCATGGTATAAACCTGAACTTTATCAATATTGGTAATTTATTCAGTTGGCATAATTGGTTTAGCCACATTAATTTAAGTATGATGTGCAAAAATAAAAGAGAATTCACATGGGTAAATATTAAAGAACTAGAAAATTATGTACGAATTCTCCTATGTTGTTCTCACTAATTAATAGACCCATTAAAATAGGGATTGAATCCCATGAATACTGGAAATATCAAAGGTGAATATCAGCCCATTCACCTCCCTGTATACCACATAAGATGTATCTATGAGATGGTCACATGTTATTAACCCGCAACTTGGTGTTTGCGAGGTAACTTGTTCAATAATTTAATTTAGAGCATAATTTTCATATTTTCTATTCAAGACACTTTATCTTGATAAGTTGGCAGCTGGTTTATCAAGATGATTTATTGAGTGCCTCCATGATTACGCCCAACTATGCTTATAAAAAGGACTAAGCGGTCGTTGCAAATATTATCCAGTTTACAAGTCCGGAGTCGAATACCACAGAGAACAAAGGCTTAACTACAATTTTTTAATATCGCTGAGATACACAAGTCCAAACAATTTTCTAATTATAAAGATTATAATATTTATTTTTATCTAATTAACTAACAAATACTAGAAATCAGTAAAACTATCAATTAAGAAGGATAATGATTGGAGACAAGATTAAGTAGGTCTAGAGTTATGATTTCCCCTATTGTCGGAATCCTTTCCGCTATGTTTTCTATAAATTTTCCTAAGTCTTATATACCGATCATGAGCACTTTGAGTGGTGTAATTCTCTCCCGAGTAACTACCACAATTTATTAGACATATTTTCCCGAATTATGCTAGCTGGCATTAAGTACGACTCGCTTGGAATGCACCAAAGTTTGTTACCCCTAATCCAACCTTTAAACCCTCATTATTGATCCCTCATATATGTTAGGAGTGACGTTGTTCAACAACTACCTAAATATGCACCCTCTCCCCAGTAATACATACTAAATAGGCACAGTCGATTGAGAGCTCTTCAACCAACCACAATAATAAAGTAGTTGAACAAATAGAGAAAATACTCCAGCAAATCTATATTAATGTAACAGAAAATCATCCTTAAATAGTTTCATCAAAAACCTAGATAACAAATTAGCTATTCATAATAGTATGCATAACAACAACACTAGAATTCATAACCAATAATGAACATAGGAAGAAGGAAGTGAAAAACTCATAGAAGAATTCTCCGCCTTGCTCCTAGTGTGTTCTTGCGTCCTTAGGTCGAACCCCAGGTCTAATGTCGATCTCCCTAGCCTCCTTAGGTCTAAGTTATGCCAAAAATCTATCCTCCCTCTAAATAGCATTTTTTCACTTATAACAAAATAGGGTCGGGGCCAGATGAAATACCTTTTCCTGCACCAAATAGGACTCTGGCTCCGTAACATTTGCACAGGTGCGCCGTATGGGGGACGCGCCAAACGGTGTGCTTGTGGTGAAGTTTGGAGAGCTAATTCTGATAGGCTACAGGAATTTTCCACAGGCACGACGCGCCCAGCTCTGCTCCACGCACTGCGGTAGTGGGAACTCAGGAAAACGTAAAACATGAAAGTTGTAGTATTTTAAATAGCTTTCCAAAAATATATTGTGGATCCCAAATGGTGTTGTAAGCTAATATTTATTTGCATTTGACTAGACAATGCGTTGTATGCCCGCTCGATTCTTCGTTTCGTTCTTAACAATCATCTGTTGCTCCCTGAACATGATCCCAGCTTAATTCCTTGGGCTTTTACTCAGACTTCAATGCTCCAAATCACTTAAATTCGTTCCATAATATCTACATAGCTCGAAATCACTCCTACAAGGCATAAAAAACACAATTAGTGCAAAACACTAGCGATTAAATCTCATACTCAATTAAAGTGCAGTACATTAGAAAGTAATAAGCGACTAAAATACGCAATTATAGTATATCATCAACACCCAACACTTAAACCATTAACGCTTCCTCGTATTTTTTGGTGTTCTACTCTGACCTCCTCCACTAGCGCCTCCTCGTATTTTTTTAAATCCTATAGTATAATGGCAATTTCTGCAACAAATTCATGCTCATATTGACTGCTATCAACAATGTCAACTTATTGAGCTTTACAAGGTTCAATTAATTTATTCGCTTGAGCCTCCAAGTCATGAATAGTTGCCTCTTGCATTTGTATCTGCGGTGGTTTCTTATCATGGAGTTCCATGAAACACTTTATCATATCTTTGATCTCCTTCAGGTTAGCTTCCCAGGGTACTTTGTTCCTATTGACTTCACCAGAAAAAGTAGAACCATCATAGTAAGGGGTTGAGGGCCGACTAGAAATATAAACACAACCATGAAAGTGACCATCTTGACCACCACACATATCACACACATTCCACACATAAGATTGAGTTGGTGCATATAACACGCTCTCCGAAAATTTTTGACAATTTTGCATTAGGTTGTTTCCTTCATAATATGCCTGAGGAGGATTAAAAATAGAATTATCAACATCAAAACTCTCATAATTCCAAGATGCCATATTTTTAAAATCAACAAGTAAAAAAATAAAATAAAAAATCGAATGCAAAATATAAAAATAAAAGTTCAAACTTGAAACCTAGCAATGTGTACACCTACAGCTACACCATTAGTTCCCCGGCAGCGGCGCCAAAATTTGATTACACCCAACTATGCCTTATAAAAAGGACTAAGCGGTCATTACAAATATAATCCGGTTTAAAAGTTCGGAGTCGAATCCCATAGAGAATTAAGGATTAGCTACAGTTGCTCAATATCGCTAAGAAATACAAGTCCAAACAATTTCCTAATTATTAAGATTATAATGTTTATTTATATCTACTAAACTAACACATACTAGAAGGCTGTAAAACTATGAATTAACAAGGATAAGGATTGGAGACAAGATTAAGGAGGTCTAGAGTTATGATTTCCCCTATTGTCGGAATCCTTTCTGCTATGTTTTCTATAAATTTGCCTAAGTATTCTCTACCAATCATGAGCGCTCTGAGTGTCGTAACTCTCTCTCAAGTAACTACTATAATTTACTATACATGTGCTCTCGAATTACGCTAGCTGGCATTAAGTACGGCTCACTCGGATCGCACCAAGGTTTCGTATCCCTAACATACCTTTTAACCCTCTGTATTGATCTATCATATACGTTAGGAGTAATGTTTTTCAACAACTACCTAAATATGTACTCTCTCCCGAGTAATACATACTAAATAGGTACAGTCCATTGAGAGCTCATCAACCAACCACAATAATAACATAAATGAACAAATAGAGAAAATGCTACAACCAATCTATATTAATGTACTAGGAAAAACATCCTCCAATAGGTTCCATCAAAACCCTAGATAACAATTAGCTATTCATAATAGTATTCATAACTACAATACTAGAATTCATAACCAATAATAAAAACAAGAAGAAGGAAATGAAAAACTAATAGAAGAATTCTCCGCCTTGCTCCTAGTGTGTTCTTCCCTCCTTAGGTCGAATCCCCGGTCTAATGTCGGTCTCCCTAGCCTTATTGGGTCTAAATTATGTCAAAAGTCTATCCTCCCTGAAAAATAGCATTTGTATATGTATTTATACCAAATAGGATAGGGCCCACATGAAATACATTTTCCTGCGCGAAATAGAAATCTGGATCTGTAACATTTGCACAGGCGCGCTGCATGGAGCGATGCGCCATGCGGTGTGCTTGTGGGGAAGTTCAGAGAGTTGATTATGACAAGCTGCAGGAATTTTCCACAAGTGCGGTGCGCCCCGCGCCACTCTATGCACCACAGTAGTGGGAACTCAGCAAAATGTAAAACATGGAAGTTGTAGCTCTTTTAAATAGATTTCCAATTATATATTGCTGAGCTCAAACGGAGTTCTGAGCTTAAAGTTATGTGCATTTGACTAGACAATGCATCGTATGCCCACTCAATTCTTCATTTCATTCTTAACTATCATCTGTTGATCCCCGAACACGATCCCATCTTAATTCTTTGAGCTTTTACTCAGGATTCAAAGCTTCAAATCACCTGAATTCATTCCATAGTATCTACATAGCTCGGAATCACTCCTATCGAGCATAAAATACACAATTAGTGCAAAACACTAGCGATTGAAGCTGAAACTCAATTAAAGTGCAGTACATTAGAGAGTAATAAGCGACTAAAATATGCAATTATAGCCTATCATCAACATCCCACACTTAAATCATTGCTCATCCTCGAGCAATCAAACTACACTTTATATAGACACGATCTCTTTTTAAATGTAACGACCCGACCAGTTGTTTTTGGAATTTATGCCCCGATCCCCCATTAACTGCTTTTCCTATGTTCATTTCTACTATTTTGGTTTGCCGGGACGTTCGGTTCTAGGATTCGGAGTATTTTGGGACACTTAGTCTTTAAATGAGAGCTTAAGAGTTAAAAAATGGTCCGTATTCAGAACAGTGTGAAGACGACCTTGGAATGGAAATCCGATGGTTCTGTTAGCTCCGTTAGGTGATTTCGGGGTTGGGAGCGTGTTCGGAATGTTATTTGGAGGTACGTAGCTCTTTTAGGCTTGAAATGCCGAAGTTTGAATTTTTGAAGTTTCCGGACCGATAGTGAGTTTTTGATCCGAGGGTCGGATTTGAATTCCAGAAGTTTCTGTAGCTCCGTCATGTCATTTGGGATGTGTGTGCAAAATTTCAGGTCATTCGCTAG